>CM040240.1:262139960-262223246 GCA_022545495.1 Chrysanthemum lavandulifolium
GCTTAGTGCAATAATAACTCTTTTGGTTGTCAAACCATTGGTGTGAATTTATAACTCACACTACAAACATTATGGGTGTATAACAACGTAACCACAACAAACCTTATGTGTTCAACTGATTTCCTAAACTCTATGAATTTCACTCAACCTTTGTGTTGACAGTTTAAGCATGTATTTCAGGTCCATAATGTCGGAAGCTGGCACGGAGAGCAGGGAGCAAGTACTGAAGAAGGCTATAAATTTTATTATTATTCGAAACCCATTTAAATGTATTTTGTAAACTTGGAACCCATTTTGGAACCTCATTTTTTAAACTTGATATTTATATAAATCGAATGATAAATCTTTTAAAACGACTCCATTAGAGTTCGTTTTCTATTGTTATGACTGTTGTGCCATGAAAGTACACGCCCAGTTTGAATTCCGCTGCGTATCACGAATTGGGGGTGTTACACTAGTTACGGCTAACTCACTCATAGAGTTGCGACGTAACCTCCTCTGCTTTAATTCTTTCATTTTAATAACACAATAACCTAGTATTAGTTTTTAATGAACTTTGTGGGTGTGTTCCCTGTTGGATGTGTACTCTAACCAAACTAACTTAAATAGCTTGTTAAGGGTTAATAACTTTGGATAAATCCTAATTATTAAACATGATACACTGAGTAATCTTTATTAAGTAGCGGAATTTACTTAACAAATCTAAGAAGAATATAACTTTAACTTTTATTAATAACTCTAAATCTGCTTGTTATGCAGACTCTTTAACAACTCTAAAACTCTAATAATAATCGTACTTTAGGATTATAAAACATATATCTAAAACTCGTATGTTCTAATGCCAACCTAGGGGTCCTTTTATAGGCTTAAGGATAACCCTAGTCGGTTTACAATTTGTAACCTTGTACGACAAGTAATACCATACTAATCTAAGAACATTCTAGAATTACATAATGATCCTTAACGCTTTTGCATATCAGTCCTTTAAGCATGCAGTACTTTGATGAATCGAGCAGTACTTTGACTTTATACTTTAGCAGTACTTTGACTTCTTCAGTACTTTAACTCTTCAGCACTTTGACTCTTCAGCACTTTAACTTTTCATATCCCAACATTCCCTGTAAACCCTCACGAGACTTCACTCGTCCACTTGGGACACCAAGTGGTTTAAAAGGCTTGTTGCATTCGTTAATGCAACCGTGATTCCTACGAAAGTGAGTTAGGTTTTTTATTTTCTTTTTATACTTGTTGTTTTTCTAGTATGATGTGTTTGGTTGTCTTAAGTGAATTCAGGTTATTAAAGTTTGCTCATGAATCTCAAAGCGGGACAGGTTTGTTCGTGTGTCTTCGATCATGCTGAGCAAATCCAGGGGAGTTTTCTGTTCCAATTCTAACCCTTCTTATCTTTCATTTATATGCTTAAGTATGAGCCAAGTGGGGGGAAGGGATTAGACATAGACACCCGTTTGATTAATATTTTGACATGTTTTTAATTACTTAACTGGATTAATCTAGACTGAGCACACCTACCCTATATTTCCATTGTGTGAGGATAAGCCTTTCCGTTTTCCCCTTATACATAATTCCATAAAAATGAGTGTGCCGGTGGCTGTAGTAGACTTTAGAACTTGGCCTTGTATATCTTTTCGAGACCATTATCATGAGCATTACACTGAGGTAACTTGGTGTGATCGGTGCAGCTAGGATATAAGGCAATTTTAGGATTAAACCCAAATAGCCCATATATGTATTGTGTATATTGACTTTTCACATCGATTAGTCAATCCCCCTGTGAAACCCTTTTTGTTGCACTCACCATTAGTGCAGATACCCCTAGATACACCCTTCAGAGTTATCCCTTTCATTTTTTTCACCCAATATATGTTGTTTCGTTACACCTATCGCCTAGCCTACCCTGTAGTTTCCTTATGTCCATGGTCCGGGCGCTATTGGTTAATTTTGGTTCCACTAGTGAAAGTCGCGGGTTTTGAATAAAGGGTTGTGGAAGAAATCGGGTTTAGATGATAGTTTATCTCAAGTGGGGGGATGCTTTATATGTTCGTATTGTTTTTATTTTATTCATGTATACCTTGTCTTGCATAAAAAAAAGTAAAAAAGTGAAAAAAAATGATGATGAGAATGCAAGCAAGAGTTTGTTAGTTTATAGCTGGTGCTATTAATCAGCTTATGTGTCGTATTGTGTTAAGTATTCTCGCCTTGTTTCAGCTGGCGCAAATTTTTACAAATCCGTTTTGTCTTACGGATAAAATTAGAAGCCCGTACATTTCTATCCCTCCTTTCAAATTTTAATCAATATTCGTACAATGGGGGCATTGTATATTTCAATTGGGGGGATGGGAGATAGAAATGGTTGATTTTGATAGAAATATGTGCTAAATTGGCCCAAATTTTAAAAAAAATTATATAGCACATTCTTTTTTCATTGATGATGAAGGCCGAGTTAATGCATCTTATTTGCCTAGATTATGGAGTTTATGAGGCACCACATTACATTTCTTATGCATTAACTCGTGTATTGGATTATTGAAGACCCCTTGACTCTTGACCCTTGATTTTTGCTATGGGATTGAATGCGACTAGTGGTGGGGTGACTGTGGACTTAGGAATCTATTTGTTTCGTGTCTTTTTATTTACACCCATTAAAATTTCCCATGTCTTATCCTACCCTTAGTCATGAATCGAGCTTAGGTGAGCAAGCGAGCAATCATTGGTGTCTTGGCCATGGATTTGGTCATGTATCATTGGTTTTGTCTCCTTCGCCGTAGCTCGTTAGTAATGACAAAATAACCCCATAAGCCTATGTTGTGTCAACCCATTGCCTTTTAAAATAGATGCATCTATAGACTCTAGTGGTGGAGATTAGTATATTTGCCAAGCCTATGATAGAATACTCGCCATGACTGAGCAGTTGAGTGATCACCCCAAAAATATTAAACACGTGAATTATGAGAGAGAGTGTGATTTCAATTCCCTTTTCGTGAGGTGCTCGGTTTGGAATTTTCTAGCTTAGGTGATTTTTAGACTCATAACTTCCAATTAATCCTGGGAGATATCTTTTTAAGAATTATTTAAAGGGTCTACTTGAGGACAAGTAGGATTCAAGTGGGGGGATATTTGATAACATCAAATTAGCCTGATCTTTTATATATCAAATTCCCGTGTTTATGGCCTCATTTGCATTAATATGGTACTTAATTCTTTCATATTCGTTCATATTTTCATTTCAGGATAAATGAGGCGTTGGAGCGGAAAAGAAGTGATAAAAGGCCATGTATATGTTCTGACGATTGATTTACGAGGGCCTTTGGATTTTATGTGAAGATTACGCCGTAACTAGCTAATAAGGTTACGGCGTAAATATGAGCTTTGAAGGATACGACGTAACCAATTCTTATGGTTACGTCGTAATTATTATCTTGAAGGTTACGGCGTAACATGGAAATTTAGTTACGCCATAGAGATTATTTCGGAGGGATAAGTATGAGATGAAGAAGGGTTACGGCGTAACTCGGATAATTAGTTACGCCGTAATTAATTACTTGGGCGCAAAGTTTCGAGGTTCAGGGATTTGAAGCGGCAAGTTAATATTTATTTTATTCACTTCGAGGACTAAGTATAAATATATCAAGAACGACGAGGGGATGAAACCGTAAGTATTATTAAGGCTTTTGGACTTAATTTGAATCAACACGCTACTTCAGGGACTAAAAGTGTCAACCAAGTGAAATAAAGTTTCAAGAAAATCAAAGGATGAGAAAAAGTACGAAATATAATGTTTATGGCGGAATTGCATATTTTGGTTACGGCGTAACTTAGTTACGACGTAACTAAATATGTTAGTTACGACGTAATTGTTCGAAAGCCGATTTTATTTGCACCGACTTTAGTTACGGCGTAATTAGTCCTTAAGGTTACGCCGTAACCATGTCGGGGCCTATAAATACAGCCCTAAATCTGCATTTTTTAGCATCTCTCTTCACCCCTCTCCTAGGGGTCGATTAGGGCACCACTCCAGGGCATTTTCCAGCAGTCCGAAGCCAGTTTTGAAGGAAGAATTCACTCGCAATCATCATCATTATTAGCTCTACATCAAGTAATTTGTATCAAACATTATGTTCAATTCAATTTATGATTTATTCATCTTTGTTGGTATGATTTATTATATGTTTGGCTAAGCACCCTGGTGCTGGCCTAGTTATGATTCTTTAATTGTTTTGTTTGCATTTACTTTACTTCCGTACAATTATTTCTAAGTGTATGCATGCATATTTTATTGGTAGCCACCCTTGGTTTGGTAGTTTTGAATGGCGATAGAGGCCAATAGCCTAGAGATATGACTAACTGAACCTAGGTGAGCGGACTGAGATGGGAAGGGTAAGATATGACCAACTGACGACCCTTTCTACTTGTGCGATTTGACCAACTGATCACCTATCGTTTGGATGAACTTAAGAATTAGGGGGTGAGTGTCTAAGTTCCTAACGGCCGGGCACTCACTATTATAAATCTAGCATGTAGCGGTACTTAATGACTCGGCTTAGGGGACCAGGAACAACAGGACTTATGACGGTGCGCCTGATTTCTCCTGTGGTGGCATCTTTGCTGATAGGTTAGGGCGAATTGACCAAATGATGTCCTCTCGACTTTGACCCCACCTGAAGTAATTGGAAGTAAGTAGACGTAGACATAACTAGCTAGGAGGATTAACTAGGTTAGCACCACTCTCCTTCATTGATCACTTCTCTTTCCTTTATCTGCTTTCTTTTATTTCCTTGTCTTATTAGTTAATTTATTATTTCAATCTTAAAACCAATTAAAATCGTGACATAGACTTATGTTAATTTCCAATCCACGTAGCTCTTAGGACGACCTCGGTTTTTTCAAATACTACACTACACACGACCGGCTACACTGCCCGTTAGTGCACTATGGTAGACCAAAGGTATTGCGAGACACTATAAATTTAAGACCTGGTCAGTAAAACCTGCATCAGGTACTGCTGAAGGTTTAGCAGTACTTTAAGATGAAGGTACTTCTCAACTCTGATCATTATCATCCTTAGGTTTCTCAATTGTTTCTTTTGGGGTTTCAGAACTAGATTGACCAATAAGCTTTTTCCTAAGCTCTAGATTGTCTACTCCAAAACGAGAAACATTTGTCCTAAGTGGTTGAAAACTACCAGTGGGATGAGGAACTGCATGATAACCCTTGTCTTTCTTAAATTCAGGAGGTGTTTGACTAATTGATTCCTCATTACTAGATGTGTTATCTACATAGTTAATGAGTTCATCATCACTAGTTGTTATATCCTCAGAATCAAGTTGTTCCTGATCACTAAGTGGGTTCTCTTCTGTGCTACTAAAATCCATACCAAAACCTAGGCCAGTTTTAATGTGTGCTCTTTTTTGTTTTTCAACAAAACTAACATGTGAAAGGCCAGATTTTCCCCAAGCAGCAAATTTTTCTAACAATTCATCCCTTTCTTTAGTTATCTTTTCTAGTTCAGCAACCTTACATCCTAACTTCCATTCACTTAATTTTAATTGATAATCCTGTTGCTCATATTTTTCTGCCCAAGCCATTTCATTATTTTCATGTGTTATTATTTTGGCTTCCATTGACTCTAAAGTAATTTGATAACCAGCTACCTCAGACCTAGCCCTTCTATAATTATCTCTTTCAGTTACATAATCATTAAGGACTTTTTGATAAAAATCATGACACTTAGAGCATACCTCAGAGATAGGGGTGAACTTGGTGAAGTAGCTACCATAGCAAGCAGAACAGGTTCCTCTTCACATTCCATGCTCCAATCAAAGCTTCCTAGGCCATCTCTTGATTCCAAAGCAGCAAATCCTGGTTCCTCATCAAAGGCTGTGCTCCAATCAAACTCTTCCACTGCGACCATACAGTAGGTTACTGGTTCATCATCAAATTCAGCACTCCAGTCAACCTCTGATAGATTTTCTTGAGCAACCAAAGCTTTTGTTTCAGTAATAGGGATTTCCTTTAGTTCAAGCTTGGGTTTCTCAATCATTCTGTTTGCCTGATATTTAGCAAACTTGCATTCTCTTGCAAAGTGTCCAGTCTTTTGACAATTAAAGCATTCAATCTTGGATTTGTCAAAAGTGATACCCTGTTTGGGTTTGAAGTCAATGCATCTTCCTGTTTTCTTCATGAACTTCTTGATCCTTGCAATGATCATAGCAACTTGCCACCTTATATCAATTACTTCAAGAGCATCCTCTTCAATTTGTGACAAATCTTCTTCATAAGTAACAGGTAAAGTGGCTTGCTGAGCAAAGAATGAGCATACAACTTCATCAGAATGGATGGTGTTTGTTGGTGATGAGGTGGGGGTAGGATAAGCAACAGTACTTTGAGTAGGATAAGCAGTACTTTTAGTGGAAGTACTGCCTCTCTTTTCAGAAGACACAAAAGCAATACTGTGAGATTTTGAACTTGTTTGTCCATTCATCTCATGCTCATACACCTTCAAATGGTTGTAGAGATCATCAAAGTCCATAACATCCAAACCAGGTTGTCCTCTGATCATAGTAGCAATCACATGCCATGTGGATGGCAAACTTCTTAAGAACTTCAGATTTGCATCTTCAACAGATACCTCTGCTTTGTATAACTCCAGCATACTAAGAAGATTTTGGAATCTGTCATAGGCAGCATCAAGACCTTCTCTTTCACCAACAGTGAATGTTTCAAACTGTTGCTTCAACAGATTTCTGTGCATCTTCTTGGAAGCATCATTACCTCCAAATCTTGTCTTGAGAGCAGCCCATAGTTGTTTTGCATCCTTAGCATCATGGAACTTGAGTAGGTGACCATCAGGAATAGCAGACAATAGTATGTTGAGAGCCTTTTCTTGATTTCTTACAGTAGCTGCTGGTAAGACAGCCTTAGGGGGTTTAGGTTGTCCAGGAACTTCTACAGGTTCTGCAACAACTTCATTACCATTGACAATTACATTCCATAGTGCATGGTCTGTAATAGCAATGTACTGCCTCATCTTCATGCTCCATAGATCATACTCTCCCTTCTTGATGATAGGAATTCTGAGTGAGGTGATGGATGGGGGTGGTGCAGCTTCAGTCGACATCTTTAGGGTTTGTTGTTAAATCGGTTTTTAAGGGTTTCTTCTTAATCAGAGTTTCCACACAAGCTCTGATACCACTTGTTGGATCGATATACTCTTACCAAACTAACTATATAGCTTGTAAGGGCTTAGCAACCTCGGATAAATTCGAAGTCACTAACAATGAAAGACTGATATAACTTTACTAAGTATGCGGAAACTACTTCAATAAAGCTAAGAAGAATAACTTTAACTTCAATGATTTTATTAATACTATGAACATGCTTGATACACAGATTCACTAACAATCCCTAACAGCTCTAATATTCTCTCTAAAGTCGTATTCTAATAGTCGTATCTCTAATGCCAATCTAGGGGTCCTTTTATAGGCATAAGGATAACCCTAGTCGGTTTACAATTATAATTCTTGTACGACAAGTAATCTAAACTAAGAACATTCTAGATAAACATTACTTTCCATAAAACATTCTATTATAACCGTCTTTAAGCTTTGCAGTACTTTGATATTGAGCAGTACTTTGACCTTCACATAAGCAGTACTTTGACCATCTTCAGTACTTTCATATTCTTTAGTACTTTCATATCCCAACAATACCGATTCTGACGACGATGATTTCGATTATCTCGAGTTACAAGGTGAAGGCGGTTTCATTGACCCAGATGATGAAGTACACGAGAAAAGAAGATGCAATCATCTTGGCATCTGGTTTAAGAGGCTACCACCAATTATAGCCAAAACAATATGAGTTTACACGATACCATTTGGGACCTGAAGAAAAATTTTGCAAGATTCGGAAGATTGAAACCAAAGAATATCTCCGCACTGCCACAAATGTCGGTTGGGTTAGGCGTAACTTAATGAAAGACATGGAGGAAGTCGGGGAAGTCCAAAGGCCCCCATAGAAGCCCCGCGGCTCTGAGTCTAACTTAAAGACTCGTAAATAAAGAAAAGTGCTCTTTCGGGAGACAACCCGAATTATCCCTTTCTTTTGTTTTATTTCCATTTCTGTAGGGTTTTGTGTTTTCTAACCATTTTTGCAGGAAACGAGGAAGTAATTACTGCTGCAGTTTGCTGATCTGACCAGAGTTACGGCGTAACTCATGTATGTGATTACGCCGTAACCAACCTTTTAGCAGCAGAATTCTTGACGCATTACCAATTACGGCGTAATACCATCTCAGTGGTTACGCCGTAACCACTCGCTTTGCAGCTTATGCCAGGTTTTGCCAGTTACGGCGTAACTCCCTCAAAAGAGTTACGACGTAACCTTCCTCTGCTTTAATTCTTTCATTTTAAAAAACAATAACCTTGTATTAATATTTTAAATGAACTTTGTGGGTGTGTTCCCTGTAAACCCTCATGAGACTTCACTCGTCCACTTAGGATACCAAGTGGTTTAAAAGGCTTGTTGCATATGCTAAATGCAACCATGATTCCTACGAAAGTGAGTTAGGTTTATTTTTCATTTTTCATTTTTTTCTTTTTAGAATTATGCTTGTCGGTAGTGTGATTTTTGGGATTGAAGTTTGTTCATGATGCTTATACGAAGGCACGTCTCTTTTCGTGGTCCTTCTTTTTTTATGGAGCAAATTTCAGGGAAGTTCTCGCTCTAATTCTACTTTTCTCTTCACCTTTATTTAATGATTAGTACAAAAGGGACTTTGTACAATTCAAGTAGGGGGGGACATGAGTAGAATTATCTCTTGAACATTATTTTGCCCTCGTTTTTCTAGTTTATTTTGAAAAAATATGCCATTTTTAAAATTTTGACATGTTTTTCTTAACCTAACTAGATTAGACCTTAGTCGGGCACATACAACCCTTGATATTATATGGTGAGATTAGTCTTATCCTTTTCCTATATTTTACCCCAAATCCACCAAATTATGAGTGTGCCGGTAGCTTGTAAACTTTAGAACTTGGCCTTTGCATCATTTCGAGACCATAGACGAGGTATGTTGAGTTAGCTCGATGTATTTGGACTTTTCAGTTTTAGAAGGCAATATTATAGGATTATCACCCAAACAGCCTACTGTCTATCGATTAGTCACCTCGACTTCTCGACCCTCATGTGAAACCCTTTTGTTGCACTCACCTTTAGTGCAAGATACCCCTAGATACACCCATCTGAGCCATTCCTTTCATTTTTTAACCCGATATATTGTTTCGATACACCTATACACCTTAGCCTACCCTGTAGTCTTTATTTGTGATTGGGAAGTCATCATTTTCCTAAGTTCAAGGTTCGAGTGGAAAGGTTCGGAAATAACGCTTTCATCGACAACATTCCTGAAGATCATTGAAGACCCCCCGAATTCCCATTGTTCATCTCAAGTAGGGGATATTATGTTATGTTATTATAGTTATGATTAAAAAAAAAGTGATTCGAAAAAAAAAAGTTGTTATGTTATTGTAAAGTGCGATGTTATAAGCACTATGTTATGAACTTTATAGATTTAGTATCGAGGAGGCCACCTCGGTCACATTTGAAGATTGGAGTTGGTAGTTATGCCAGCAGTTGGAGAAAAGGTAGTGTGCCCATCACGACGTCCTCTAATGACACATCTACCTTATATTTATCTGGTTTCTTGACTTCAAAGCTTGAACTTTGGGTGGACGGTAAGTGGTGATGACTTGGTTATAGATTTAGACTACCTGCTTGTTTTTTATTTTACACCATTTATATATCCCATGTCTTATCCTACCCTTTAGTCATGAAGCGTGTCTAGGTGATGCAGGGAGCAATCTTTGGTGTCTTGGCCATGGATTTGGTCATGTATCATTGATTTTGTCCACTTCGCCATGACATGTTAGTAATGACGAGTCACCCCTTAACCTTTGTCGTGTCTACCCATATTGCCTTCGAGAATTGTTTAGCCCTTAACTCTAGTGGTGGAGATTTGTGTAACCGGCAAGCTTATGATAGAATACATGTTATGACTGTGCAATTGAGTGATCACCCCGAAATTGACACTTAGAAGAGTTGAGAGATTTGAGTGTTTTGTTCCCCTTTCATGAGGTGTTCGGCTTTGTTTTATTCTAGCATAAGGGATTTGTAAACTTATATTTTCCAGGTTATGGGAGATATCTTTTTAGGAAACTTTCTTTATAAGGTCTACTTGAGGGCAAGTAGAGTTCAAGTGGGGGATATTTGATAACATCAAATAGTCCTGATTATTAAGTGTCAATTTCCCCCGATAATGCTTGTAATTTATATCATTTATATGGATTTACGCTTGTTTTCCATTGTTTTCCACTTTTAGGTAAATTACGAGCATTAGAGCTAAGGAGACGCGGAATTGGAGAATTATCTAAAGAATTATCATAGTATGCTGATTTTGAAGAAGTTACGGCATAACTCTTCTCTCACATTACGCCGTAACTATTGCGTGACTCAGAAAACCAACTTATCAGAAGGTTACGGCGTAACTCTTCCCAAAGGTTACGACGTAACTATATTAGGTCAAATGAGGTTCCACGCCGCTAATACTTACGCCGTAACTACTCCTTCAACTACGACGTAACCGAGTTTATTGAAGACTACGGCGTAACCACTTATTAGGTTACGCCGTAACCAGCAGATCTAGTGCAAAATACGATGAAATAGAAGGTTACGGCGTAACTCTTATATTAGTTACGCCGTAACCCAGATCTGGCCTATAAATACCCCACGAATTCCAGCATTTCTAATCATCCCATTCCACACACAACACTCAGAGAATGTGGGAAAAAGCTCAAGGCAGGTCTAGAGGAGCATACGGAGCTGTCTCCAAGGGAGAAATCACTCCCCTACGATAAGCATTAGCATTTTATATTTCTTTTACTTTCAATTCATGTATTTCGTACCTTTGAATATTGAATTGGTTTGTATGATTAATATGAGCGGCTAAGCACCTCTTGGTGCTGGCCTAGTTATGATTCCTTAATTTTTTTGTTTGCGTTTATATTACTTCCGTACAATTATTTCTAAGTGTATGCATGCATAGTTTATTGGTAGCCACCCTTGGTTTGGTAGTTTTGAATGGCGGTAGAGGCTAATTGCCTAGGAGATATGACCAACTGACCCTAGGTGAGCGGACTGAGACGGGAAGGGTAAGATATGACCAACTGACGACCCTTTCTACTTGTGCGATTTGACCAATTGATCACCTATCGTTTGGATGAACTTAAGAATTAGGGGGTGAGTGTCTAAGTTCCTAACAGCCGGGTACTCACTACTATAAATCTAGCATGTAGCAGTACTTAATGACTTGGCTTAGGGGACCAGGAACAACATGACTTACGAGGGGACACCTGACTTCTCCTGTGATGGCATCTTTGCTGATAGGTTAGGGCGAATTGACCGAATGCTGTCCTCTCGACTTTGACCCCACCTGAAGTAATTGGAAGTAAGTAAACATAGACATAACTAGCTAGGAGGATTAACTAGGTTAGCACCACTCTCCTCTATTGATTTCCCTTTATCATTGATTTGCTTTTATTTGCTTTATTATGCTTTAATAGTTTAATTAATTAAATCCTTATCGAAACCATTATTAATCTGTGACACCTAGACTTAGTAATAATCCAACACACATAGCTCTTGGGACGACCTCGGCTTTACCGATTACTACACTACACATGACCGGGTACACTACCCGTTATTGCATTATGGTAGACCATAGGTATAACGAGACTTTATAAATATTAAAACCTGATCAGTAAAACCTGCATCAATACACAAACCTCAACAGTCTTCTGAACCACCTCTTGACACTTCCACCAAACCCAAATCATCATCTCAATCATCACCTCCATCAACAAAAGAAACAACTAAGTCAACAACAAAATCTGTTAAGAAGGCAACTCCATCCAATGATTCGTCAAATGGTTAAGCAGGTTATCACCACTACACAACAAGCTACACAACCACCACCATCTGATCAACCAAGGGATTCAGAAACCACACCACCAATGGAGAAAACCATTGATCACTTTACATACACTGGTGGTGAGGATCACTTCATACCTGAGCCCCAACCTGAACCTCAACCGAAATTTAGATCAAGTACATTACTGCACCCCTTGTTTTCATACGTATCAAATCAAAGAGCATGTTGAAGATCTCCACCTCGGGGTCGAATCTTACAAAAATTATACACTTCAACGAAATCAATCAAGAACCTCAGTACAAAATCGTTCATTATCCAAAATATGGGCTTGTCTACCAAAGTGAAAATTCATCATACTTGCTTCATGGCTTTCGATGAAATTCACAAAGTTCTATGACGCCACCATGGAGATGATTCGAGATGGATTGGCATATCGATTGAAGGAAATTGAGTTCGGTAAAATTCAGACGAAGAGATGGAATTTCAAAGGATCGCAAGGATGTTCGTTGATTTATCACTAGGATTGATGAAAGGTTGATTCTTCGGGATCAGATGCAATGGTTGGAGAGCTATGTGGGAGGAAGACCAAGCTTTCCGATTCAGACATGCCAACGTCCTCAGAATGTAGTTGGTCGTGTGTAATCATTGGGTACTCTCTTAACATTCTTGATTGTGATTTTGTTTGTTTGATATGTTGACTATGGTTTGTGCACACATAACAGTGTACAACCCGTTCTTGTAATGAAAGGACCCTGTGGTACGCTTCAGTGCCACAATCCTATAAAAGGAGCGAAAGCTTCTTACTTTTGAGTAAAACTTATCAAAACTTTCACTTTTCAAAGTTTTGCTCAAAAGAACAAGTACTTCCCCTTATGTTTTTCAAAACCTCAAAAGTTAGTATTACTTGTTGAGGGGGAGTACTTGCTTAAAATCTTTGTTCACAAATGATTCTTCGTGGAAATCTTCCCACAAAACTCGAAATGGACATATTCGATATCAAAATTTCATCAAAAATAACATTTATATGCCATTTTTTAGGGGGAGAAAAAATTGTGTGATACAAACATGTTGTAAATGTGATTGAATCTCCATGCTAAGACTTAACCCATGAATTGACGAGAACTGAACAGTCATACATCGAAAATATTTGTCTTCCAAGACTTATCCGAGTGGATTGTACCTATTCGAGAAACTCTTGATAGACATGAACTCTGACGGGTTTGACAACCTTTCGAGGTTTGTCCACACCTTCAAGGTAGTTACTAGAGCTAGTTGTCACCTAAAAGCTGACAATGTAATTCTTTAACTATGCAACGTAACCGTGTCTCGCGGGGAATTGTCTATCTTGAGTCGATCAATTCAAAAGTGCGAGCTCTTCCCTCACAGTGCAGATTTCTGTCAAAACACTTAAGCACGTGTTAAGGGAGAGTATTTTAAGTGAAGAAGTTCATCAGCTCCAAAGAAATTATTATTATTATTATTATTATTATTATTTTATATTATATTATTATTGATCGTAATACTAAAACTCCATATACGTATGGGGTATAAATATCAATTTGATGCATTTGTAGTTAGGTATGGAAGTAAATAAATAGACATGAAATTGGGTTTTAAATGGAATAATGTTTATAATGTTGTTATGAATTAGATCAGTTTTTTTTTTTTTTTTTTTTTTTTATAATAAATCTGAGCGCTTGTGAACTGTGTCTCCTTTCACAAACCCTTTATATTTTAATAATTTTTTACCCTATAAAATAGTATCATTGATCAATGATGTACAAATCACCATAACACATCATTGTGTAAAAAACTTTTTGTAAAAGTTATGTGATTTTTGCATTTCACAAAAGGATAACAGTTATTGCATAGCTGATTTGAAAAAAGGTATTTTTGAGAAAACCAAAATGTAGCAATTGAAGAGCCAGATTTTAGGATAAAAGTCAAAATTTAAACCGATTTTTGCGAATATTGAATGAGATTAACTCCTATAAAAAAAACAACAAAAATATGTGTGGACTGGGAACTCTTTTTTAACTTTTAGACGTAAGTGCAAAAAAACTTTATTTCTGATTTGTTAATAAAATTTACAACCAAATCTAAAACTTTTAAAAGGGGTTTAATCTTAAATTTATTTTATTAGCTTAAGTATGTAGGATTTTAAATTTCCGTAGTAGTAAATTTATAAATTAACAAATACGTGTCCATTAAAATTCTTTTAAAGAAAAGTATTTTTATTTTTTATTATTTATTTTTTTTTTATTATAATCAATACTTTTATTAAAAACTCATAGGATTTACAAAAATTAGCGGGAGCCGAGAAACTAACTGGGCCCCACACCTCTAGCAATGGCAAAACCAATCCTATTAAAAATATGAGCGAACACGCGCGCTCCAATGTCTCGAGTCATAGAGAATTGTCGAATACGCTTAAGTAAGGTTCTTGCATCCTTCTCAAGTTCTCCAAAGAAGAAAAAGAAAAGGGGAGAAACCCATATCCAATATCCGTACATTTGGCATCGTGCTTGACCTGCCATACGTTATGCGGCATCAACAACCGCACGCCTGAATAAAATCACCATCCCAGATATGCCAAGGGCGATGATCCCGTAAGATCAACACATACATCACCCCATTATCCCAAGAGTAAAGTAAGATATCATCGGTCGTGGGATCCGTCCATATCTCCATGAAGCCCAATGTCCACCTCCTTACGAGTGAAATTCGGATCGAGAGCATATATCAACAAGAACATCACGCACAAGGTTATCGCCGATGTTTAATGCCAACAATACCAAGACACGAATTAAGGCGATCACCATAAATATCTCCCGGTAAATACTTTAGAACATGCCAACACTGGTGACTCGAACAGTGAAAGAGGAACACCCAATCGATAGCACAACACACAACGATAAGCCCTGGCATTCATAGTTTGTCCCAATCAGGATATCGGAGCCACCCTAAGCCAATCAAGTATGATCCTCCTTTAGTGAACTCCATAAAGCCATCTCGTCGAGGAGAAAGATGGAATGTAGATTCAACAGTTTGGGTAACCGATCGAAATATATATCCGCCAATTTCTTCATAAGTTTGGGGGTAGCGACCTCACTAGGGTTACTCAAAAGGTCAATATCCATATTCACATTAAAAGTACATAGAGCATCATCAAAGAGGGACCAAGAAGCTACTACCGTAATCCATGGAGGCTTAGTCAGGAGGCTAGGTGATTGAAGTCTAGAAGCAAGGAAGGCATAGTTCAAGACGCCACCGCAGAATATACACCAAGCCCCCAAAATCAAAGGGTAGGGTGGCGAGTCTCCACCGCCAATCACCAAACCCGGCCTGTATAAAGGATAATGCGCCCAAGGAAGAACGGCGCCGCGATCAAAAGAAACCGAGCACACTCAAGACAGGGAGAACATGCGCGATAGAAAAATATAACTTGAAATACCAAGACATATGCGGAGTAGCAACAACTCGCATTGGGGGTCATTAAGTTTGGCAACAAGACCCATAAGCTCAATAGTTTTAGCAACCCTTTCGTAATGCTTACTACCAAACTCAAAATCCACACTAACAGGTCCACCCAATAATTTAACACCATGTACAGGGCAAGAAATATTGGGGGAAAGACACCGCAACCGCTCTGGGTCCTCCTGTGGCCAAAAAACTTCAGTTTTATCAACATTGAGGTGTAACCACGACAAGGTCCATCCGTCATAATCAACTCTAAAACCTTACCCACAACCAAGGTATCACCAATAATAGTGCCATCATCCATATACCATGCTTGAAAGGAAAGGTCAAAATAATCTCTAATCTTACATGCCAGCGATGTAACACTAAAGCAAAAAGAAGAGGCCCAAGCGGATCACCTTGTTTCACACCTCGATGAGACCAAAGAGTATGCTCACCATAATATAATCCGGCAGATCGAGTAATGTAATTCCACCCACCGTGAAATAGCCGGAAATGAAGCCAACCTCATGCAACATAATGACCGATCCACCATGTTGAAGGCGTTTTAAAATCAACCAACAACATAGACGTACTAACATCACCCCCACGATCTTCAACCAACCGATTCACAAAGATGAAGAATAGCCTCCCTCCCCGATACCCCAACACCAAATTGTAAATCATCTAAATAACCGCTCAAGAGTGGCCAATCATGGAAGCACAAACCTTGGAAACTAAACGTCTCCAAACAGGTCCCAACAGCGATAGATTTGATACCCCTCCTGGTTCGACTAAGGGTGAGAGGCGCACTAGCAATGTACTTTCACCCAGCCTCAGGCATTTACCAAGAAGAAAAAGGTTTACCACTTGGGCAATAGAAGCGAACAACTCATCGAAATAGCCACAACAACACCATTTAAACAATCCAAAATGTGTTGGGCACGCAACCCATCCCTCCCACGAAGTACCACGAGGAAACTCTTGATCATGTCAAGAACCAGAAGGAGATGCTGTAAGGTGATGATGATAAATAGGTATATCAGTAAAAAGATAAGCAGGCCGAAAAGGGTGCTTAGCTTTTAAGTCCTCAAGTAGAAACATCATACGGTGCAATACCGCGAGACGAAGAACTCCACTACACCAGAGTAATGACCATCACAAATCTTCCTCTTACATTGCTTGAAATTACGATCACCCAAATCCAAGCTATCATCATCAATATTAGACCATAATGGAGAAGGTTCTACTAAAACCCTCATGCACAACTCAGAACTCGCCACCGTGGGTGCCTAGTGCATGAATAGCATTAACAATATACTCTTCCCGGCGTTGACGCTTAGCGACCGACCGACCTTCTCGACTACTCCCGGCAAAAGGTTTTAAGTAAACAAAGAGGCGGGACTAACAAACCAACCCAACACGGTGTCATCAGCGCAGTGATCACCTTGTCAAGAGCTCTTTTCAAAACACGAGAGAACTCAAACGGCATTTGGGAGGATAGATTTGACAACCGCAACCCCTTAGAGAATAAAGTATCGAAGAGGTATATCAAAACCACCGTGCTCGCCCAAAGCCAAATCCTCAATAAGGGCTACATGAGAAGGAAACCGCGGTTCGGGGAGATCATATAACACGAACCGACAACACCATCGCCACAATCGGAGGAGACACAAAATCGCACTCGCACTACGGCGACACTTAGTCCGGAAGGTATGCGTTTTGAAACAACCACCACACAACCATAAACCCATATGCTTAAGAGTAACCTCGGGCCTTTCAAAAATAGCCAACCGGCAAGAGAAGACGCTTAGTGATAGCTCGAGCAGCCACATCAAGTGCCGATCACGGAGATGTACGATCAAAGAGGTTTTAGTAAGACCATTTCCACCACCATCTCGACATCCATTAAGACCAATAAAGGGACAATGAAATCGCATGATGGCATAGGAACAAAGCAAAACCACAACCTCTTGGAACCAAACCTCAAGAATGTAAATACTAACCACAAATAACCAACCAGGTAGCAACCATGCAAAACGGCCCCAACAAAGAAGGAACCCCAACAAAAGCAACCAAACACAATGAATACACAGTCAAGTGAACGAAACCTTTCTGGGTTGATATAATTATATAATTGAACACACACCTTTGATTGAATAAATGTAATGAATCAACATATATTGATTTTTAATATAATATAAATCAACACAATCAAACCTTTTGTTGATCCACTACGATCCCCACACACACCTTTCTGGATTGATATTATTATATAATAGAACACACACCTTTGATTGAATAAATGTAAGGAATCAACACATATTGATTATTAGTATAATATAAATTTCAAAACACAATCAAACCTTTTGAAGATTTGACGAACAGATGGGATCCTTTTGTTGATTTGACGATCGGCATAATCGCCCACACGCACACTTGTTCGAAATATTATTACATTATTATTATTATTATTATTATTATTATTATTATTATTTATTATTATTATTAAATTGATCGTAATACTAAAACTCCATATATCTATTATTATTAAATTGATCGTAATACTAAAACTCCATATATCATTAGTGAGGTATGCAAGTAAATAAATTAGACTTGAACTCTAGTTCTTTAATGGATTTTTTTTTTCTTTGGTAAAAGGGTTATTCAGGTCAAATATTACTCTAAAAAACAATTAAATACAAAGGACATAAGTGAGTCCCACATCTCAGCCCAAAACGGCAAATCAAAAGCGCCTACCGAGCTTAAGAATGGAATAATGTTTATCATATTTTTATGAAAATCTTTTATATAATAAAAAAAACCTAATTCGGGACTTTTGTATTTCCAAAAAATCAATTTATTCCTTATTGAGTAAAATTTAATTATTTTTCTTTTTTCCCTCAAGAATATTTAATTGAAAAAAATAAAATATTTCTTAATTTGACTAATGTTTATGAAAATTCGTTTTTATAACTGATATAGTAAAAAGTGACAAATACACATGACATATCGGTTATTTTTTAATAAATTTGGATTACTTTATAATTATTTTTTTAAAAACGCACCTTAGTTGCTGACATTCGTATCCATCCATACAATAAGAGCACTAGGTATGGTGTTATCCGATAACACGTTATTGGTATGCCACATCAGCGTCACCTCATCTCCATCCAATAACACAGCAATAACTAAAACACCACTCCCTCATAACACACCACTAACATGTTATTGGGTCTCACTAAAAATACTCACTCACTCACAATACACAAAATAAAAAATAAGAAAAAACACAAATGAAACCAATGGCTTGAGCCATTTCACTAACTCAAATTCATTTGGCTCAACTTTGGCATGTTGGCCAGTATGGTGGCTTACGAATGACACGACGAATGGCATGTTAAATGGCTACCATACCTTGTGCTCTAAGCAAAAAACAAACACACATATCTTATCCCACCTACCTTAACTTATTTGAAGAAAAACGACAAAACCCTTGACCCTGCAAATAATTAACTACAGCCAAACCATTTGGATTAACATGGATGTTGGCTTTTGATAACAAAGGTGTGATTCACATAGACAAGAGGCGCATAACGGGGATTCATATCCGTTAACCAAATCGCAACAGGTATATTATAAGTAACTTTTTGATAAACCTATTGAAGTAAATTAAGAGACCTACCATCGTTATGTTGAGTTTATAGTTTAAAGGTTTGAACTTGATTGAGATTTTGTGTTATTATAAGTTTGATCTAAGTATGGTCAGTTGTTATTAAATCTGAATACATTTTGTTTCTTAAATCTTGTTTTTGTTTTAACTGATTTAGTCTATTTTTACAAGAAAATACCAAATTTCTCATTTTGCGACCTCTGATATGCTCATGATGATATGATTGTGTCCCTATTAAAGTTGCTTAATGTTCATTCTTTCTCCAGATTTCTGGAAACCGGTCCCTCCTGCTGAAACATGCCGTGTTATTCTTGATGATCTGAGGGACAAATTGTACGATACATGTAAAAGAGCTCGTCAATAGTTGGCCCATGATTGTCCGAATTCCAGAGGAACTGGGTTATACCAATATTGAACAGGTATGCCTCGCACTTTTGTCCTAAAGTTACTCAAATTGTCTTAAACTCTTCTTATTGCAACTACATATGAGATGAGGTGTGTGAACAAGATAAATGATATTAAAAAAAGCAACCACAAACACATTTCAACTTATTGCAATATATAAGTATTTAGGATGCTCCAAACAGGAATCATCAAACTCTCATATCTTTGGCATGTGTACAACATCCAACAATACATTTACTTTTTGTATGTAAACCATTGATAATGGTGCCTTGATGAAAGTTTTTTTCCAGGATTCCCCACTTAATGCATTTATAAATTTAGTATGTTAACTGCTAAGTTTGAAAGACAATTTTCTCGAGTTTTTGACATATTTCATTTCATGTTGCAGGTAGTAAAGAGGAGACATTTTTCGATTCCCAAGCATGGTTAGACTCCGACTGAGTTAACTATTGGAAAAGTGAGATCCATTACCCATTTTGTCAAAAATGACTTATTTGATACGGTTTGTTAATAAACCGTACTAGATAATTTCTTTTATACCATTTGTTAACAACCGTGTCAAATGGTTTTATTTTTTAGATTTTGGTACGGTTTCTTCTCAAACCGTATCAAATAGGCGTACCAATGCAAAAAACGTTTTATGTAGTAGTGTTCTTTTATTGTATATGTGTAAAAGATTTACTATGTTACTCAATAAATTTATTGGATGCAATAATCGATCGGGATGATTCAATTGATTTCCCGTTTTTAATTAAACACCTCGTGCAACCAATTTGTACCAGAACTATTGAAAAAGTTAGTAGCAATATTAGTTAGCGAAATGCTAATCACATAACTTTTACAAAAAGTTTTTTACACAATGATGTGCTATGGTGATTTGTACATCATTGATCAATTAAAAATACGAGAGATAATGATTTTGATTCCAAATATTGCATGACACACATTGACAAACACAAAGACAGAAAAACACAAACTAAAGATCAACAAGTTGGAAAACCAATTTAGTTCATTTTATTTCATTAGTGTATTATGACTTTTACACATAGAGTACATACACTCACAAAACAATAAGAATAATACAATATCGTAAAACATTAATCAAAGTGCAGCCAACTGACTAATATCGTAAGGAGATGCATCAGTGGGAGACTGTGCAGTATATGATCTTGTTGCAAAGACTGTGTTAGCAACTTCAGTAGGATGAAAACCATCGTACCAAATAAACAAACCCCGATTAGCACAAGGTATTGAGTTTGGAATACATTGTCCATCTGACCTCAATTGACAACAGGGAACATTTGGCAAAGCTACGCCTGAACAACATAGAAACCATTTAGTAAATTAATTAATATAGTTGCTTAATAAAAATGTATGTTAGAAAATAAAAAAATTGCAATCAGCATGAAAAACCGTAGATTAGAAACTGGTGCAGTTATTTACCTCCTTGAGGTGTTGAAATGCTTGTAACGTTGATGAAAGTAAATCTTGCATCAGAGAAATTATTGTTGATGTTATCAATAAGAGGCTTAAGCTTGTCGTTAAATAGCTTAACCGCATTATTGATTGACTCTACACATGTTCCGTTTGTGCCAAACCTTGCTATCTCAGCTGGGGCGCAACCTATGAGACCCACTCCATTCACAGCAACTTTCCTAGCTCCCAATTTATATAACGTCTGTCATATGATTAAATACAAATATATGATTGTAAGTAACCTAAGCCCTTATTCACAAGACATAATATATTAAAGATCACACATAAATAAACAAAAAATTAGACCTAGAAGTGTGGCACAGATCGTTTCTATCACATCATACTAAAAAGAGAAGATAATCATGATGTTTACCATAAGTTGTTGAGAGAATTGTTTCGCAAGGACTGCTGCATATTGATCGGGGGTATATATGCGGCTGGTGGGAAATTTTTCGGGCATCAAGTAGTTGTTAATGTAGTCGTTTGATCCCATATTCACTAAATAGATGCATTTTTTAACGTATTCATTTGTAAATGTGCTGTTTCGTTGCAAGAGCAAAAGACGTGAAATTATTGCTGCATGATTTTTTAGCTGCATATTCAAGCTGATCCGACCACCCTGAGATAGTGTTAAATCGTGAAAATTGGTCTAACACAATATAGAACAATATGATGAAGTAAATAATAATTGCATATTAAAGTCTACGCATCTAGATTTGTATTTTGTATTACTGTATGCTAGCGATGCGCAAACATCATTAGGAAACTTCTTATTTGCAATGAGGAATGATTTGCATACATGTTTATGTTAATGATACTTGGAAATAAAAACGATGTGTTTTATTTAATAATCTCAGTTGGGGATTACCAGGTTACTTCCAGATTCGTCCCGAATACCAGCACCACCACTACCATAGTTTACGCCAGTGCTAATGTCTTCATTTGTTGCAGTTGTGTATGATGGAATAAACTCGGAAAAACCTAGTTCTTGACCTGAAATCGTGCAATTAATAAAATTGTTAGCATCAACATTGTTTATCCATTCTTTTAGCTAGAATGGAAAACTAACACACTTGTCCGTGACAGGACTTGAACCAACAACTAATTCATTGAGGAGCATAAAATATTTAGTAATAGTAGGAATATGGACTTCGAGTCATTTCTTAAATAAAGGATTCCTTTATCAGTTAATTAATATAGATATAGATTTTCTGTGTAAAGAAAAAGAGATACCAATAATGTCGGCGATGGTTCGACCATTGGTGAATCTTCCAGTTACCCCTAGTGTAAAATCGATTCCGTAAGGCGGGTAGTTGGCTTTTGCCATTGTCACGAGTCCGTTGTTATTTCCATTATCAACCAACGAGTCTCCAAATATAGAAAAAAGGCACTTGTGGTTGGCTAACAACAACAAAGATATGAAACTGCATCAACACTGCAACAATCATGGTATGATATAATAGGCTAAAGTAACAAGCCATGTTTGCTCAAATGCAAATTGAGAAGTGATAATGATTTTGAGTGCTCAGATGCATGCTATTTAAATGAAGAAAAAAGGATGGGAATGCAATTAAAAATATTTATTTTTCATAGATAACAACTTTCATATTCTCGTAAACATTTAATTTTATTAATAACATGCTTTTTGCAAACAACTTGGCATGTTGCATTGTAACCAATCATTTACTAGTTGTTAGTGATGGCGTACGTGCTTTTTTCTTTTTGAACAAGCAATACATTCTCCGTAAAGAAGATTAAACCTAGCGATGCCTAGTCTATGGCATGTAGTATTATATGATGTGTTGTAACTGTAACCTGAATCTTACGGCCTAGTTGGTAAAATGAAAGAATTTATAAATGATATTAAGGTGAATAATCTATACTACATAAAAAAAGAAAATGGTCAAATAGTCAATAATTGAAAAAGTGAAAAGTGGAAAAGTGAAACATGTGAAATCTTATATCATTGAATGCTATGTTGTAACTATGCTTTAATCTCACTTAAATGCGATGTTGTATCTTTGGAAAGTATACATTGATTTAAAATGTTGCTCGACCCATTCGTGAATGTCTCATAACATGTCAAACTTGATAACTTTGGAAAGTATGACTGATTTCTTCAATCTTCAAAGGCGGGATTTAAATATAATCATTCAAACTGGATTCCTTAACGCTTAAAATACTGATTCTTGAAACAAACTTAATCACTGCTAAAATTTTGTCGAAACTAGAAACCGCTGCCGCTAGGCGCGGGTACTCGTCTAGTGTTATAAACGAGCATATGATAATTCAACGTTGAGGTGGAAAATTTTCAAGTAAATTTCTTATGATTTGTTTTTATGAAAGGTGAGATATATATTCATATCAACAATAAGCAACTTACAAAAGTACACAATTGAGATGATGGACATGTCACATGTCCATCTCAAAGTAGCAATACATCCCGGAAACAGAATATGAAAACAAAATGCAACTAATTCACCTTTTACACACTTTATGCTATCTAGAAAGCTAAAACATAAACTTCCATGGACCCATGGAGAAACCACTGAACTTGATTAGATTTCCATTCAATGTAACAACCACCCAATGAAGACCAGTGCAGCCACCATCCTCACACTGATTATTCATTGAGGTCATTACATGAAGGCTTCATCAAGAACAGAGTAAAATTCCGGTTTTCGAAAGGACTCTAAAACAGCGAACTACATTTCTAGACTTAATAACACAAATGACTATCAAACTTGCAGTTCCATCCCTCTCAAGCCAATAATCAAAGTAAAAATTAAACTGGCATCACTCACAGTCAAGAGTATCCCATGAAAACTTCCCACTTATGACTACATTTCCCTCTTTACTGACTAAATCTCAAACTACTCATATGCAACACCATCCTCACAAACAAGCAGCAAGAGTACATCATCATAAGTTGACACCTCACCATAACCTTCCAATAAACATATTCTTAGCCCCGTGAGTAGTTTATTCAAATACAGACAACTTGGAATATCTCAAAAAAGGATTATGCCAAAAATCAATGCTCAGACTATTTCCCATACCAACAAGAAACTACCTTATGGACACTTCAAGTACTTAACCAATAAGAATACCTTTCAAAGTAGATTGCAGCTACATCCTCAAATCAATACAATGAAAGAGAGCTCACTGGCTAAGGAATTCATCACCAAGATACTAGCCATCTGCTTTTATACCATCTTCCGACCACCCCTTATCCTTTATTAGTATCCTTATACATCATCAAATGACCTGATAACTTTATTGACAAGTTATTACCTCTTTTTGGACTTTAAAGTCTATACTAAACTGCTAGAGATTTGATTCACAGCTTAAGTAGCCTTAACCTCAAACTCATTAGTTTCATCTTCACAGTCTCATATATTCTTGCCAAAACAGCTTCCCATTTCATTTTTCATCTCTAAAACTTTTATTATTCCTTCCCTCAATATAAAATACACAGTTGATGCCAAACTCAATCTTCTAACAGTACTCCATATGCTATTACCACATGGTTTCTTAACGAATTCACTGATTATATTGCGCCAGTCATTTGCATTGACATGAACCCTCATATTCAGCTTCATTTCTTTCCAAATAGCACTAGAGAATGGGCATTTGAAGAAGAGGTGTTCATGTGATTTAACATCATTTTTACATAGGGTACAAACTAACATATCATAAGTTTCACATTTTACCATTTTGTCATGAGTCACCAGCTTACTTTGTACTGTCATCCAAAAAATAAATGAGTGTTTGGGAATGCATTGAGAAAATCATATAACTCTGGACCAGGGTTAATCCCAATCTGATAAGTCAAAGCAAAAGTCAAATCAGAGAAAAGTCAAAGGCAGTTACAAAATCAGTTATACAGTTAGTTAAAAACAGTTTTTAGGCAGTTATTTTCGAAGAGACACAACTCTTGGTTCGTTTGAACCAACACAACTCTTCAATCGCACCGTTTCATTATGTATAAATAGATAGGACATATGTATGAACAAGTAATGACAAATTTAATAAAAAGCAATTGTAGTTTGCAAAGTTTCAAAGTGTTTTTTCTGTTCTTGGTATATTGTGATTGCGGTTTAGATCATAGATCCATAAAAAGGTCCAACAATTGGTATCAGAGTAGTTTGGTCGTTTCTAACCAAATCATCAAATACCAAGTTCCTTTTTCGTGTTTTGAATTAAAAGAATCAGTTTAACGAACACAAATCAAAATTATCATTTTTGTGTTCCCTGATTTCTATCAGTAGAAACGTTTCTATCACCCAGGGATCATTCACATATAGTGATCAATCAACCGGTATCAGAAAACGTTTTCATCTCGCTTTTTAGTTTTTGCAAAAAATCTGTCAAAAGACATCAAATCCGAAAACAAATCCTAACCCAGAATCATAAGATTAGATACGGTTCCAAAACCAGTATTCAAATTGATTCAAAACAGAAAAACAATACCAATAAGATAACACAAAGTCATCAAAGGGGCAGAAATCATATCATCAAAAAGGAACAAACACACCTTTTTTGACGAAACAAGATTAGCACCCTTCCATGGCAAATGGTCTTTGTTCCTTTTTGACCATATGGTAAGAGCTTTGAGCTTGGGTCAATAGACCCGGGTTCAAACCTCTTCCATGGCACTAAAGATCATTTGGTACCATCCCCCCACCGCAAATGCTCAGATTGACTGGTCAGCGAGGGGCCTATTGAAGAAAATGGCCAGGGTTCAAAGCCCACCTCCTGATAAGTACAGTCACTGGGACAGGTGCTCATTGCCTGGGGCCGGGTCCTTGGGGGAGGGTCCGGTTGGCATCCTTAGGATGCATGGGACCAGGGTGATCCCACCGATCTTCACCTTTTGAAGAAGATTAGCACCCTTTAATTGAATCATCAATCGATTCAATTTATCCATAAAATCCCAAATCTTACACGGTTAGAAAAATCCCCAAATCAACGAAACCCTAGTTTCACTTCTGTGGGATTCCAAGTGTTTGCAAAGAACACACCAACCGGAGAAGAACAAGGATAGGTTAACCAAGCCATATCACAGGCGGTCAACCACCAAGATGAGAGGGAAAGAGTGAGACAGTTAGTCTTGAAAGAAGAAGAGAGAAAAACAGAAACGGATATATCTCAAGAGAGAGAGAGAGTGAGACAAGTTATATCTCACAAAAGAAAAAAAAGGAGCGGCGCATCAAAAGTAATAAGGCAACACAAAAGGGCTACGGGTCTTAACTTAACCTACCAGGTTCCCATTATTACAAAACCAACCTTCCACTTTCATTTTTATTTAGATATAGTTTTTTTTTTTTTTTTTTTTTTTTTTTTTTTTTTTTTGACATATTATATAGGATAGGATTTTTTAGAAAAGTTTTAAGAGTTTTTTAAGTTTCAAGTTTTCTTATTTGGTTATGAGAAGGAAACAAGTTTTAAGATTTTTCTTATTTGGTTTATGATAAGAAAACAATTTAAGATTTTTCTTATTTGGTTTATGATAAGAAAACAAGTTTTAAGATTTTACTTATTAGGTTTAAGATAAGTAATATATATAAAATTTAAGAGTTTTAAAGATTAAAGTTTCTAAGTTTTAAGTTCTTACAAAGTATTTAAAAGTTTAAAAGGTTTTAAGATTTACATTGTTAAGTTTTTTTAGATTTATAAATTTATTAACAAAAGTTTCAAAAGTTTTATAAGAGTATTATATCATAATGGGAAAAGGTGAAGCAAGTAGTCAAATTAAAAGTTTAGATAACCTAAACCACTTTCAATGTCCCGTGTTAAATTCAACAAATTATACCATATGGTCTATAAGAATAAAGATCATACTACAAGCAAATGGTCTTTGGAAAATGGTAGAACCTACTACTGAGACTCAAGTAAATGATAAAAGAGACAAAACTGCATTGGCATATTTATTCCAATCACTACCCGAAGATCAAGTATTACAAGTGGCAAATTGCAAAAGCGCAAAAGAAGTTTGGTATGCATTAAAGACTAGAAATATTGGAGTGGATCGAGAGCAAAAGGCAAAACTACAAACACTCATATCCGAATTTGAGATATTACAAATGGAGAAAGATGACACTATCGATTCATTCACCGCAAAGATGACAAGTATTACGTCAAAAATAACAAGTCTTGGATCAACACTTGATGAATCAACTCGCGTACGAAAATTGCTAAATTATGTACCTGAAAGATTCATTCATATTGTCGCATCCATAGAGCAATACTCCGATCTAGATACAATGACTCTAGACGAAGGTATTGGTAGATTGAAAACCTTCGAAGAAAAAGTAAAGGCTAAGAAAGGAAGAACATTCGAAGATCAAGATAAACTATTGTTTACAAAACACAACGATAAAGGTCGAAGACATCACTATGATAATCAAGGAAGAGGTAGATACATTCCACCGCATAGCCGAAATCATGACGAAAAAAATTCTCACAAGATTATAATGAAGCGACGAAAAAGCCTAGAGAGTTCAGCAAAGTAAAGTGTTATAATTGCAATGAATATGGACATTATGCCTCACATTTTCATAAAAGAAATGGAAGATTTCAAAGACAAGAAGAGACAAACCTCATCGAAGAAGAATTAGAAGCAACCCTCTTATTGGCAGTCTCAAGCACTACCGAAGATCAAGTTTCTAAACAACTTATTGGAGTCAAAGATCCACGACAACGCGATTGTGATTAAGGGGGAGAATAGTGGGTTAATCTCAATCTGATAAGTCAAAGCAAAAGTCAAACCAGAGCAAAGTCAAAGGCAGTTACAAAATCAGTTATACAGTTAGTTAAAAACAATTTTTAGGCAGTTGTTTTCGAAGAGACACAACTCTTGGTTCGTTTGAACCAACACAACTCTTCAATCGCAGCGTTGCATTATGTATAAATAGATAGGACATATGTATGAACAAGTAATGACAAATTTAATAAAAAGCAATTGTATTTTGCAAAGTTTCAAAGTGTTTTTTCTGTTCTTGGTATATTGTAATAGCGGTTTAGACCATAGATCCATAAAAAGGTCCAACATACTTCACTTAACATACTTCTCATGTCTTTATAAACCTCTTTAATTTTAAACTTACATTCCTTATTAGCATTATTCTTCCATACTATCGTATCATTTTGCTTTGGATTTAGCCTTGTAATAGGAATATTTGCCACATCGGGATAACTTTGAATCCAATCACTTGGCCATCTCTATTCTCCATTACTAACCATATTAGCAACCACCATACTTTTTCACAACTTAGCTGAATAAACCTGTTGGATATTGTTTTGAAAAGAGGACCGATATCACACCATTCCTTATTGCCATTATTATTGTTATTTGTTATTGTTATAGTCATTTTAATTTGATCGTAATACTAAAACTCCGTATACGCATGGGTATAAATATCAAGCTGATGCATGGGTTGTGTGAGGTATGCAAGAAAATAAATTAGACATGAACTCTGGTTTTTAAATGGAATAATCTTTTAAGGTTGCGGATCATTTAAAAAGTGTCAATTTTTTACAAAGGCTAAAAAGTAATGTGAACCGTTAGATCAATAATTGAAACCAAAAACGTCAGATCAACAACTGAAACAAAAATTAGACAAGCGTCAAGCATAGGTTTATTCTCGTCATTTTCACGATCAGTAATTCCTTCATCAACAACTACCATCTGCTGCTGATCGTTAAATCGATGATAATCATCCACCGGAACAAACGGTGGTTTAGTCGACGTAAACGGTAACCGCCGTTGTAATCCGCCGCCATTTACCGACGACGGCGCCGCCATCTCACGAAACCTTCTCACATTTCAGATCTGAGAAATGCGCCCTATTGTTTCCGGGCATTTAACAACACCAGCTTGTAGCTTAAAGAAAAACTTGAAGAAGATATATGGAAGAAGAAGAAGAAAAATGGAAGAAAAGAAGGAAATGAAAGAAGAAAATGGAAGGGAACAAGATGCTGAAAAGAAGAAAATGTGTATGTTTTATTATTATAGTAGATAGCATTTGATTTGTGTGGTTCTAATTTGATACTAGAGAAAATAATATTTTACGTAACAGTGTTTTAGAAAGCAGTAATGTTCATCAATTTTGTAACAAAAAAATATCGTTCATCAATAAAAGGTGTTGTTCATCGATAAAAATAGTTTTTCATTTGTTCAACAATAAAAAATTTGTTCATCAGTTGTCTAAAAGAAATCACAATGTTCATCTGTTAAAGTCACAGTGTTCATCAGTTCATCAATTAGTTTTTTTTATGTTACATTATAACGTTCATCAGTTTTCTTTGATGTTACATTATAATGTTCATCAGTTACATCACTTGTTCATCGGTTTTTTTGGTTCATCAGTTCATTAGTTAGTTTTGGTCATCAGTTAATTTTGTTCATCAGTTATTTTTGATAATGTTCATCAGTTCAAGTTACTATTGTTCATCAGTTCATCAATTTTCTAATAAAAATACAATGTTTATCAGTTCATCAGTTATTTTTTATATTGTTCATCAGTTATTTTTGATAACGTTCATCAGTTATTTTTTATAATGTTCATCAGTTTTCGAAAAAATAACGTTTATCAGTTATTTTTGATATTGTTCATCAATTATTTTTGATAACGTTCATCAGTTATTTTTTATAACGTTCATCAGTTTTCGAAAAAAAAGCGTTTATCAGTTATTTTTTATATTGTTCACCAGTTATTTTTTATAACGTTCATCAATTATATTTGATAACGTTCATCAGTTATTTTTTATAACGTTCATCAGTTATTTTTGATAACGTTCATCAGTTATTGTTCATCTTTAACGTGCAATATCTCACTCATATCATATCGGATTTGAGTGATTCAAATTTATGTGTAAAGAATGGTCAAAAGCCTACAATTTTCATGATTTAAGTTTTGTAAAATTCGGCTTTTAAACTAGTCAAAATTTGAGCCGAAAATGCCAAAATTTTTAAGAAAATCAACACCCACTTAAAAAGTTAAAAAAAAAAAAAAAAGTTGCGATTTATATATCAAAATGTATACCAAATTAAAGAGAATCAAATTTAAAAAATTATGGTGAAATCGGTTTTTTATAAAAGTTTGTCGTTTAAAAATTATTTACGTTTGAAGTTTTGGGGTGAAATAAAAAAAAATGTTAAAAGGACCAAAATGCCCCCTAACCGAATTTAAGGAGGGATTAGGTGGAGGACACATGACAATCAATAATAGGCTTTCTAGCATTTTTATTTTTTTTCACTTTGCAAGTTATCTCAACTCTTAATGTTATATTCTGATTTGTTGAAAAAATTTACAATCAAATCTAAAACTTTTAAAAGAGGACTAATTTTAAATTCAGTTTTATAGACTTAAGTATGGAAGAGAGTTATTTTACATACCAAAGTTTTCTTACATGTCAATGACTCATCTCCACCATCCATCTAAAAATAAATTCATGGCTGAGATTAAAAGCATTTTATTATTTCACCTATTTTTTATAATTTAAATAATATCAAGGTGATGCATGGGTAGTGAGGTATGCAAGTAAGTAAACTAGACTTGAACTACAGTTTTAAATGGAATAATGTCTATAATATTGTTATGAATTAAATTAATTTTTATACTAAAATCTTGTGTATACACGTTATTAAAACATATATAAACAAAAATATTCAATAAATTTAACTTATTTCAAAATAACATGTGTGCAGATGACCGAAAATAGTAAGAAACTTGATTGCGGATGAGACTGCTTGTAACTATATTTGTGATATATTTACAAATTATTCAAAGAATAATCCAAATAAAATGAAGCCAATATACTAAAGACAATGCAATAGTAAGTTGAAGATTGGTTTGGAGGTGGTCCAATTTATTAAGCATGCTATAAATCTTTCAACCATGTTTGAAAAGAAGATCAGTAACGGGGAATCCACTCGTTTTTGGATTGACAATTGGTTGCGAGGTGGTCCGCTTTGCGAATCATTCCCAAGCCGTTATAGATCGGACACAAATTAAATCAACTTTGCTTTGTGCATGGAAGAGCCTCCTCTCAACCTCACGTCAATTACCCCTCCCCTTTTCACTCCATTAGTCTCATTCGCTAGTTCCCAGTGGGCTGACTTTCATTTGTGCCAGGAGATGCCTCTTAAGGTCAGAAGCTGAAGTTCTTGAATTGAACAGCTTAAGCTGAAGTTGAAAGGTTAGCATCTCTTCTTGGAGGATTGATGATCAAAGATTACCCACACGTGTGAACTCAGATTTTATGGGCATTAATTGACTTGAACTTAGTTCGATGCCCCGAATGTGATGATGCTCTAGAAATGGAAGAACATATTCTTGTCACTTGCTCTCTCTCCCCGTTAAGGTATGGAAGGATGTCTTGCATTGGTGGAACATCTCCAATGTCAATATAACATGTATTGATGACGTTTTCAACCTCGTGAGTAAAGCCATGTTCGAAGCTCGCCTTCTCTTCCTCTTTGATGCTGTAGTGCATACCACACTCTGGGTCGTATGGCGGTATAGAAATGAGTTCCCATTTGCTCTTAAAAGGCCAAGTACCGAGCTTCTTTTCAATAATGTAAAGCTCTTCTCATTTAATTGGATTAGTACAAGACATTAAAAAAATTCTCTTACTTTAGTAGAGTGGATTGATAACCGTGTAACACTGCCGTTCTCGTTCAAAAAATTCCCTATTTCCTAGCTCCAGCTAGGTTGTTTATATCATATTACCGTTCAAAAAAAAAAGAAAAAAAAAAATAATTTTAAAACTTTTTAATTTGTATCCAACAAAACTCACGACTTATGAAAGTTTAATTTTCAGATCACTTGGTTTAATGGTGAGGTGTTTCAGAAGTGATCTAAATATCATGTTCCAAAAGTTCGGTGAGCTAAGTGAATAAAAACACGAATTACATGTGTACTAGTAACTAGGGGTGGTAATTCGGTTCGGGTTCAGGTTGTCAGGTTGGCGGATCAGAAAATCCCAACCCAGCAAACCTGGCCCAATTAAATCATCGGGTCGCCTTTGTCAACCCTAACTGTTTATACATAACCGAACCCAACCCATTTAACCCGATATATACTTAGGTTGGCTGGTTAAATAGGTTACACGGGTTGAATATGTTAAACGGTTGAATCGGTTTAGCGTGTTTCGGATTGACCCATTTAACCTTTTTATATAAAGACATTACACGAGTTAAACAAGTTAAAACAAGGTTGTCGGGTCGACCGCTTAACACATTTAACCCGTGATAATAAAATATAAATAATTTTGAGTTTATAAAAATCTTAAACGGGTTGGCGTGTCGACCCGCTTTATTTTATTCCCAACCCGAATCGAATTGCTTAATAAATGGGTTAGATAGGTCGATCCAAACCCGACCCAAATCTATTTAGCACAATCTAAACTCAGTTAATTTCGTGTCGGTTTCAGGTCGGGTTTCGTGTCGATCCAGAAATTGCCACCCCTGCTAAAAACACAGTTTGAACACCCCAAAATAACACTAGAAACTATCAAATCAGTACCTAACAACATTGATGATGCAAATCGTATCGGGAAAGGAGGGTTTGAGAAAGTTTACAAGAGAAAACTAGACGATCGTAAGCGCCATCCTATTGTTGCTTTAAAGTGTTTAGATCGTGCATGTGGACAAGGAAACCCCAAGTTTTAGAAAGAGATTATTTCCTTTACAAGCATGCAAATATTGTTTCAATGTTACAGTGTTTTTATGATGAGAGCAACGAGAAGGTCCTCATGATGAGTATGTGTCTAGAGGAAGCCTAGCCTCCACTTGTATCTCAATAGTGATGATCTATCATGGGTTCGAAGGCATAAGATATGCATTGGTGCGGCTCGTGTACTTGAGTACCTTGACAACCATGGTGGAACACAGCAAAGAGTAATACACCGGGATATAAAGAGTTATAATTTCTTATTATATGAGAATTCGAATGCCAAGATTGTCCAAATTTGGTCCCGCAAAGCAACAATGTACTTTTAACTGAAATGCATATTCATACAAAGGTTCATAAAAACTAGGCAAACACGTTTAGCCCATAAACTTAGAAACAATTAAACATGAGGATAAATCAAATAAGCTAAACATGTTCATAGACGAAGATATTAGCAAACCGAATTGGATAAGTGTGTTTATGAGTCTTTTGATTCTTAAATCTTTGGATGCTTGCGGCTTTAAAGTGGTAGAAAATGGCTTCTAAATCTTTGAAAATCAAATGGTAAAGTGGGGGCTTAGAATGGGTCGTGTTAGGGTTTGTTTATATAGATTTTTTCCCTAACCGACATGGATACGCCTTATCCATTTCCTTTGGATACTTCGTATCTCTCTCGAATTTGAGTTATTTTTGTGAATTTTTAGGCTTAGCTCAAAATACGAAAGTTGTAGATATCTTTTTTCATGGCCACTTGAATCACCTAAAAAGAATCTCATATGAAGACGTTATAGCCAAAATACTACACCAACTTTTAAAGACATCGCGTAAACTTGATTTCAACTTTTGGCTTCATTTCTTCACTTGATTCTTGCACATTATCGTGCCTTTTCGATCCATTACTCCTTTTTTGTGAGTTAAGTGATGTTGCTTTCAAACCCTAGTTGCTTCTGGGGTTTCCGTCTTTTTTGTGATTTAAGTGTTGTTGCTTTCATACCCTAATCTCTTAGGGTTTTACCTGGTTGCTTTGGTGGTGTTGTTGTGTTAGGGTTTACGGGACGTATGTAAGATTATGGAGACGGATTTTTTGAGTCTGGAAAGGAGGTGTGTCAAGCAGAAAAGGGTGTGACTAATGTGAATACAACTATGAATATAGGCGAAAATGAACATGGTGTTACTGCTCGTAACATACACTTGGAACAAACTGTTGAAATGTCTGGTAGTATCAATAACAGTGAGGAAGACACGAATGTCTCTTTAGATGCTAAGATTCGAAACTATCAAAAGCTAATACCAAAAAGCAAACTTGTGTTCTTGGATGACAATGGAAAGCCAATAAAATCTGGAGGAAAGAATTAGTTGTGTGTTCATAAACCTGACCCAATCTCGTCTAATGTTCCTTCGAAGGTTAATGATCCGTCTGGTCATGATGTTATTAAGACGATTGTGGGCCCAACTAGTGACTCGACTACGAAGTCGGTTTCCTATGCGAGTGCAACAAGTTCTTAAACGAGGAAGACTAAAGCTAATTTTCATCCTTTGGAAGCTGAGAACATGTGTGATGGTACCGATCTTGCTATCCTTATTAAGGTTGTTGAAGCTGTGAATTGTAGGTTTGAAAATACTCTCTATGGCTATTTTTATGGTAAAAGAATTGCCTTTCCGGTTGTGTAGTATTATGTACGAAATGCTTGGGCTAGTATTACGAAGGTAATGATGAATGCAACTTTGAAAAAATGGCGTGAAGGATGTGCTTAAAGGTGGTCAATGGATGATTCACAACATCCCAATAATTCTTAAACCATGGATGATTAATGCAAACTTATTGAAGGAAGATTTAACATGTATTCTGGTGTGGGTTAAACTTCATGATGTTTCTTTGGTTGCATTTTCGGATGATGGTTTAATCCTTATTGCGACAAAGATTGGTACTCCAAAAATGCTTGATTTCTTTACGAGCACAATGTGTATGGAATCATGGGGTCGTAGTGTGACAACTGGCAATTTGGGGAGTCTATTTTAGGTAACCGCATTACGTTAAACTAAACCGAGCTTTTGCCTTTATCACTATTTTTATAAACCATGACTTGATTTTATATCGTCTGTTGGTTTTTACGGATTATTTCATTATTAAATGAGTTATCGATGAGTTTTAACTCTATTTGGTAGGCACTATTCGATTCGGCACTGAAAAGCCTAAAACGAGAATTATTGTAACTTTTAGACCAGAATCGAAAATTGACAATTAAATAGTCAAAACTCGTGAAAAAACGTAAATAACGATGTTAGAAAGTCGAATGAACGCTAGGGACACTCTGGGACAATATATGAGCTCTGAATGGGTAAACTGAGCGTTTACTTAAAAATGGCCACCACGCCCCTCCTCTTTGCTTAGGCCGCCCTCCTCCAAAATTATTTATTTTGAGTCCTCCTCCTAAACATAAATACCCCAACCCTCCCTCATTCACTACTTCATTTTCTCTCTAAAACACACACACTAACACCTTTCTCTCTCTACTCTCTCTCTCTTCCACCAAAATAAAACACTAGCCACCACCACCACCATTGTCCGCCCCACCTCCGACCAAATTCCGGCTAAATTCCGGCAAGTGAAATTACACCTCCACCACTATCTTGTAGATCGTTTCATCCTCTTTCTATCCATATAAAATACTCCCACAAAAGCCTTCAATAACACCTTCAAATTTAAAGATTAAGATTCGTACTTTTAGGGTTTTCATCTAATATTGCAATTGGTGCTTGAATAAGGTAAATGGAACAAGATTAGAGCTTGTTTGGGCAATAAAAAGCCACGTATGGGCTATTAGGGTTTCGACCCTATGTCCAAACTTGGGGCTTTTGGGTGAAACATGGAATTAAGTCTAAGTAATGTCTAAATAAACAAGTAATTAGTGTTTGGTAAATGTGTGGTGTATCATTTGATGGGTTTATGCATTTTAGGTCTAGTTTCATATTTTTGGTTAGAATAGATGATGGGTTTTGTGTTTGGTTAGTGATTGGAGCTTGAATGAATGGATTTGGGTGGTGTTTGATTGGTTTGGAAGGGTGTACGAGCCACAAAGGGCACGTATGTGGCCCTTGGCTTGCGTACGTGACCCACTTGGGCCACGGGTCCGGGTTGGGTCGATTTGGTAGCTTGTTGGTTGATGTAGTTGAGGTTTGGATGAGACGCGTGGAGCCGAAAAGCTTCTAGAGCTTGTTTGGTTCACATGGTCTTAACCGTGACCGTGTCATGGCCATTAGGGTCATAACATTGGTTTCGGGTATATTTGGTTGATTGATTGGTTGGCGAGATTGTTTTGAGTGGTTTGGGAATTGAATTGCGCTATTATGACTTTTAAATTGGACTTGATATATATATTGTTGACTTTGAGCTACGTCATGCTATTTTGACTTTTAGTCAATAGTTGACTCCGGCTAAAGCCGTAATATGGACTTTAGTATAGTTTGAACTATTGATTGATTAAAAGTCGAGGAGTTATGACTCGTGCTTGTGGACTCAAACGAATAACGATATGAGATTAATATTGAAATTTGACGAAATATATATATAAACATGAAAATACTAATAAACTATGAAATATAAATAATAAATAGGCTTTTGTACCAAAAATGTTGATAACAAGTTTTATCTTGTTATTTACTATTTTTAAATGAATACTAACGACTAAATTGGAAATATTATGTAATAAATTAGTAATTAATGTTTCGAGTACATCGCTCATCAATAAATGTCAATTGTGGACATTTAATACTAGTTTAAGTATTTATTTACTTACGTAGATGCAATGGTTACGGATAACCTAGCATTAATAGTGTTGATCCACGTGGGTAGCGGACTTATTAGGTTGACGAATCTAATAAGAGCCCGCTAGGTACGTTGGATAACCTTATTAATTGGTGAATTATCCTTATGACTCTTTAGGATACGATTGCTTTATGGGATAATAAGCGACACGAATAAATAAATGAGTTTATCTAGTTGACGAATTCGATAAGGTCTACTATTTATTCCGAAACTTATTGAACTATGGAGCTTATCGTTTAGAGGTCTCATTGTGTCGCATTGAGTTATACATGGGTTGTTTGAGTGCATTCATAGCATCATATTGAGTCGATACACCCACATGAGGAATACCAAACACTAGGATTAAATGGTGAAACGAGACATTTTTGAAAATAAAGAAATGGAACATATTGGGGTAGATAACGTTAATTTTGAGGAATATATATATTAAAGTTGGTCTACATTATAGGTTGTGTCGAGTCGATAGTTGTTGTGCCGTGATTACCGCTATCTTCTCGCTAGTGTTTATTTGTACGCTGATTGCTTGAGGTGAGTTTCATAGCCCCACTTTTATCTATGTTTTAACTATATTGGGGTGAGAATCATGCTATCGCTTTTGGACCGTGAAAACTATTTGGATTTGCTTGTATGCTTGATCGTAGATAGATGCGCGTAGCTATTGCCTTAGTCTAGGTTTAACCGCTGCCTAACTAAGAATAGATTTCACCTCGACCCAGTCCGGGTTGGCAAATCGTTTCAGAGGTTGCCACGACGGTCTTTGGACTAGAGTCGCGGGTCGAGTAATCCCTTGATACGGATGTGATTATATGGTTGGTGATCCGGGTAGGATCGGTATGTGCAAACGTATTATTCTATCTAGGTCTTGCATAGCAAATCAACTCTTACAGTCCACTATGATTTTGTTGAACTTAAACCTATGAACTCACCAAACGAAGTCGACCTTTTAGCATGATTTCTCGTATTTGAGATGTTTGGATTACTTGATCGGTGGAAGCTTGCAAGAAGGCGGGTTCAAGGATCATTTCGACTGATAAACTTTGGGGACCTATTTGATTAAACCATGTTTTGGGCCTAAATTTACTATTTTGGATTAAATGTTTTAAATGACTAAATTTGGGATTGGTTTTGAATGTTAAATGACTATCTTTTTGCTATACTTGTGTGCGATACCAATCCAATAGTAACGCCCCGAAAACTTGATTAAGTCTTCCGTTGTACCGAGATTTGGGGGTGTTACACGTAGTAGCTTCACTCGTGCTTTCATTGAGATTCGGGCTAAAGACAAGTTAAAGGAAAGTTTGACAATTGTTATTCCTTTACTTGATGGCTCGGGATTTTCTAAAGAAACGGTTCAAGTGGAATATGAGTGGAAGCCACCTCGGTGTAATTCATGCAATACTTTTGGGCAAACTATTGATCAATGTCCAAAAAGTATAGTTGTTTCGGCCACAGTTGTTGAGCAAGTTGCGGGAAGTTTGAATGATGGTTTTCAAGTCATGGGTAATAGGCGTAATAATGGGAAGAATGTTAAATGCAAAAAGGTGGTTTGAAGGTTGGTCTAAGCGTAAGTTTCAAGCACCAATATCGACTTAAGGCAAAAACGACTACTTCTAAGACTCTTAGCATGTCTAATGTGGGTAAGGACATTAGTAATGATAACATATCCAAAGGTGGTAAGGAAAATGTTTAGTGTTCCAATAATGTGGTTAACACGTCGAATAAATATGATTTACTACTGAATGAATCTGACACTGTCTTTGAGGAGAATAAACCAACTGGTAAGGAAACTGGAACGAGCAAGGTACAAGAAGACGTGGACACTAATGATGATAGCGAAGGTGAGGTGGAGAAAGTTGATAGTGAAATTGGAAAGTTTCTGGCATCGGGAAGTAGAAGTGGATTTGGGACCAAGAGCTTGTATGAACAATGGAAGAAAACAGTGGATGAGGATTATGATCCATATGTACGATGATCATGGTATCTTTGAAGATCAACAAGCTTTCTGTGACGCTTGGGATATCAAGGTTCGTGGTCGAAAGAAGAAGTAGATTATTTTTGATGTTATGTTGAGTCAATTGTAATCTAGGTATAGTTTTATCTTCATTATAGAAGTAGTTTGCATTGTTATGCTAGTCTCACCGTCTATGTGAGGGTTGGGATGTCGAAGTCACCCATATCCGTTGTATTTAAGCATTTTTTTGCAGTAATACATTTATCGAGTAAACCCTTTACCCAAAAAACTTACTCCTTTTCTAGCCTATAATACAAATACAAAGTAATTAAGTATCAAAACTTAAGTAAATGCAAAAAATATATAAGCAATAAACATGAGATATCAATATACAAAATATGTATGTATTTAAGGAAAATGTTTTTAAAATGTATTATACTTGCCACTATTTGTTTTTGTGGGTAGCGAGCAAAATTTTTGCTTTTGTAGATACTTTTCTTTCAAATTCATCATTTTTTTTTTTTTTTTGTATTTTGCAAAAAATTTGGACATTTTTGCCCCTCTTTTCTAGTAGATTTTTTTTCCTCGAAAGGGCAAAAATGTCAAATAGTATCATAAAAAGAATAAATTTAAAAGAAAAGTTCTCACAAAAGCAATTATATTTGTTTGCTATTCATATAAGCAAATTGTGGCAAGTATGATCCATTTTTTTTTAATGATATCACATAGTGTTGAAGTTATGAAGACAAAGACAGGTTTTTAAGATTCTTTTTTCGTGATTATTTGTTTTGAACATTGAGTTACATAATGAACAATGTAAACATAGTTGGTAAAAAGGGTCTATTCAAACATTCACACCATACACTACCAACCTTTTAAAAAGAGTAAACTGCAAAAACCGTCCTTGTGATTTGGATAAATTGAGGGTTCAACATATCGAAGGTAAACTTTCGAGATTGACTCTTTGTGAAACAACAAAATCTTCTCTAATTCTGGAGTTTGACTTTTAACGGAAGATCCATAACCTATAGATCTTTTGTATGCATGTATGTTCATGTAGCGTTCTGTGAACGAGAGTGTGTTGAAGATTTGTTCGAAGAAGATAGTAAGGTGAGAGTGTGTTGAAGATTTAGTCATTTATAAAAGAATTGTAAATTCAAGTAAAAATCATAAGAGGAAGAAGAAGATGGTATTTTAGTCACTTTACTTTGGTCGGGACAAAAATTGCACTCATAAGTTTCCTATAAAGACGATGAGTGCACTTTCGAAAAGGTCCAGACCGAACCTGCAATTTGAACAAACTACAAGCATGATTTTGCAATTTACTCTATTAAAAATATTGAACAAATTACAGAAGCCTTAAAAAATACTCTAACGTGGGATTTAATGGTGTAGTTTCTATTATTATTCAAAATAAAATATTCAAACTTTAGTCTAACCTAGCTGGATGATAATACTGTAATATATACATTATACACGATTATATTCCAATGCAATTATGATTTTGACCACAGGCTTTCTTATTTGTGTGTGTGTTAAATACAATATTCCTTCAAGAACTTGACCCTTTAAAACATTCTTGAGCTCATATTGTGGCCTTGTGATCCTTGTTTTGTTTGCCAAACAAAATGATGCCATTCATGCCACAGTTTGAACACCTTAAAATACAATTAGAAACTATAAAATCAGCAACCAACAACTTTGATGATGCAGTTTGTATCGGGAAAGGAGGATTCGGGAAAGTGTACAAGGGGGAACTCGTCGATCACAAGGGCCATACTATTGTCGCTTTAAAACGTCTAGATCGTTCATTTGGACAAGGAAACCCCGAGTTTTGGAAAGAAATTATTATGCTTTCCCTACGCGTCTAGAGGAAGTCTCGACTTGTATCTCAATAGTGAGGACCTATCATGGGTTCAGAGGCTCAGGATACGTATTGGTGCGGCTCGTGGACTTGAGTACCTGCACAATCCTGGCGGGACCCAAGAGTGCTGCATCACGATATAAAGAGTTCTAATATCTTATTAGATGAGAATTGGAATGCCAAGATATCAGATTTAGGTTTGTCAAAATTTGGTCCTGCCAACCAACAATATACTTTTCTTGTCTCCAACACTGTAGGCACAATTGGATACTGTGATCCGTTGTATGTTGAGACGGGTTTGTTAACAAAAGAGTCCGATGTTTACTCTTTTGGCGTGGTGTTGTTTGAAATACTATGCGGGAGGTTGTGCATTGACAACAAAAATGATAAGCGTCGCTCTTTAACAAGATTGGTGCAAGAGTACTATGAACAAAACAAAATAAAAGAAATCGTTTATGGTAACATAAAGGATGAAATAGAGTCAAGCTCTTTGGAGGCATTTACATCAATAGCTTATCAATGCCTGAAGAGAAACCTTGGAGAACGTCCGTTGATGACCAAAGTCCTAAGAATACTAGAAAATGCGCTTCGGTATCAAGTAAGTTATATTTCTCATTATGCTAAAGTTCAATATATTATTTGTAATTCAACAATAGGCAAGAAGGATCACACAACTAATTTGTATAACGATTTGAAATAAGTTTTGTTTGTGTGTGTCAATTCGTACAATTAGCTCGGTGATGCAAATGATCAAGCAGATTATAATATCTATGATGATTTGGACAAAGCTAGCTCTAGCAGCCAATCCGTCCCTGACATCATGAGCGAAAAGGTATGTTTCGCAAATTTACAATGATTTGTAAACTAGTCACTCTATATGTTTGTCTTAAACTTGATGCAGAAACATGTTTTCGAATTGGACTTGTGGAGTGAGAGTATCAAGGAAAGGGTGATGAGAGCCGTCTTGGATATCGATGGTAAGGACACTAGCATCTCAAAGTTAAAACGAACAAAGATTGAAAAATATGAAAAAGATTGCAACTTCGATATAACTTTGGCAAACAGGGGCGGAGTCGATATCAACAGACATGAAGAATAAGACACTGACAATAACCGGCAACGTAGATCCAATGATGGTCAAGAGAAAACTAAGGAGGATTTGATATGCGCAGATAGTATCAAATGACGAGAAAGCAGAAGACGATAACACAGCTTGGTCACAACTATCAACAGACGAGAAGAAAGATAATGTATCAGTACCTGACGATGATACAGAAGAGGAGTTGCATGATAAAGTTGTTGTCATTTACGATGAAAGCAGCTATTGTGTAATCTGTTAATCAAGTGATTAGCAAATGCTTACTTGAGCAGTTTATTTTATCTTGAAAATAAACAAATAAGCATAATACCTTTGAATTACAAACTTTCACTCTAGACAAAATTTTCATGTTTTCAAAATCTGTATACAGCTAACCTAATCGCTAGATGAAATTTTACCACAAAACAAGCCTTTTATCCAAAATCATATTAAACCGCCTTACATATTAAAAGAATACCAAATGAAACAAAACCCAGTATAGCAGGTTACACAACGTAAAACATAAGAGAAAACTGTTACTCATGTCGAGACGGGTGCGTTATTCTGCCTGGCGTATTTTCCGTATTTCTTTGAAATGCTAGCTTCCGATAATGTGTCCCATAACTGCACATAATCGAGCAACAAGTTTAACTATACAAATGAAATAACCAAAACAGAATATGCTGAATATATATTTTTTCAACGCCTTGTGATAATGTACAATTTCAATACTTCAAAGTCATAAATTTTAATTGTCGGTTGATCCAAAACTATAGCAATGCTTACCTCCAATTTTCCTTTAGAGCCACCAAGAGCAAGCAAAAATGGACAGTCTTCCGAGAATGACAACGAAAAAACAGCTCCCTGACAAAGGCAAAAACAAGTAAACAATCATGCTTCCGTAATAGTGTACACTAATTTCATAAGGATTCAACACAAAAGATAATCAGACATACAGCTTTGCGATTCTGTGAGGCAATACATGAGGGTTGGTTATTTGATAAATCCCATAGTTTGACCTGTTAATACAAAAAGAAGAAAATTAATAAGATGTGATGCTATGCAAGTGTAACATATATACTAGAGGTTGTTACCATTTTGTCTTCAGAACCAGTTGCAATAAGCTGTAAAGAGAAAGTGTTAATCAATATGATGCTACTACTAAGTCCGTGAAAAGATAAAAAGATCAAAAATAAAAATATAAACATAAAGGCTTACATTTGGGACCACTGGATTATAAGAAATAGCACAAACATTTTTATCATGTGCGTGGAGAGTGAAAGTTGGCTTTAATTCTGCGGACGGATTGGACGATGCATTTTGATATCAAAACCAACAACTGTACCGTTCTCAAGACTCACCTGAAAGCAGCAAATGTAAATTAATGTGAAGTTTTGACATGAACTCATTTCAACTACGCCCATTTTCCCGCTTCGGGTCAAACAGAGTAAATGATGTAATGATTCATAAACTTTCAAACACTTGAGTGCAAAGTTAAAGGTGTAGCACTAACCACAAACAAGTGTTGATCATGTGGATCCCATGCCACACATTCGACATCAGAACCAACAGACCATTTAAAACCAGAATGTGCAGGAGCTTTTCCATCCCTCTGCGATTTAACAAGAATATCAACCAAGAAATACAATAAACAATAACTGCAAGAGGCAATCTTTTAAACAAGACATAAAAAAGAATACGCACCATGACCACTGTATGATCAAAGGATCCACTAAGCAGAACTTGATGCTCAAAATGATTCCATGCAACAGCTTGAACCTGAAAATATCAGTCTCTACATATTACTTTTGTGTCGAAGTAAAATACTTGTAAAACTAGGACAGCTTCTGAATAAAATCTAAAATAGTGGATAAATTTATTAGTGACATAGTATCCTCCACTAAATGAAGCTGAATATATAAAAAATCCGCTCATGTCAAGTTGAACTACATGTAGAAGTGACAATGTTGACCCATTTAAATAATAGTGGGTTTCTTTATGGTTATAATCGATATTTTCTATAAATGGGCTAAACAGGTTACGTAGTAATTTTAATGTTTACAACCTCTTTCATTACTTTAAGGAGAAAAAGATGTTGGCGAGTCAACCCAAGCCAAACTGACCCTTTTGACCCATACTAATAAATACCCACTCTGACCTGAGCCCGCTCTCAAAATTTGTTCAGATGATAAGATAAAGAAGATAAATATTCGAATAGAGCTTGCCTTATCGGTATGGTGTTCCATGGTCAGCACGCATTGGGAGGTTGCCACATCCCAAACCTTCACAAGTTTGTCAGCACTAGCACTCGCAAGAAGATTCCTGTGTAAAAGGTGACAATATGATATCAGCATGGCAAAGAACGCACCTACATATATAATCTGAAGAATGTTAACATACCTATAGCCCTTGTTCCAAGCAAGAGAAAGTACCGCACCAGTGTGACTATCTACTTTGTACTTCACAGATTTCTACAAGCACAAAGTTTCCAAATTTGAATTTATAAATGCAGCAAGATCTTTTCGCATATCAATAATTAAAAGCAACTTGTTTGGTTCTTGATTCAAGCCAGAGAACGGCTATATGCAAAGAAGGTGAACTAATGAATACCTCGACCTTCTTTCCTTTCTTCTTTTCTTCCTCTCAATGACGCCCCTAATATGAGTGATGGTTGACTTCATCCATCTAAAGATGGTGGGACCGCGTGAGTAAAGATAACTCGGATTAACATTGAAACTCATTAACTAAAAAACCAAAATTGATTGAAAAAAGGAAAATACACGTACAACATCAAGGTCCCATATTTCAATTGCTGGTTCCATCGACCCCACTGCTATGAAATTTCCTGAAAAACTAACAAACATCAATGAGCTATAACAAGATATGTTAATGGCTTCTTTGTCACAAAACATTAGCTTAACTTTTTTCAGTTTTCTCCCTTTTTAGTCATTAAAGATGGTCTTGTATCCTATTCAGTCATTTTGTAACCTGTAAAAAAAAACATATTCAGGTTACCTTTTTCTCCACCTTTAATGGGGCAATCAAGCCATGCTGTGCATAGAGGAAACGATGGTATAATCATGTCATGGTGAACATACACGTTCGAATCACCATCGGGGTCCTCTACTATATAAACCTGATAAAACACACACATAAGCACATTAAAACATAAAAGTATGACTAAGGTGTTTCATATTGTATATGCTACTAAAAACACATACCACTAGATGACTCATTTCATCTTCATTAGTTGTACAAACTATAACAGCATCATCCGCTTTGATCATGATGTCATCAAGCTCTTCAGAGTCCTCGTCATCCTAAACAATAGATATTAAAAGAATGTTCTGAGGCTGCAGTTTTAACCTCATAAACCAATGAGAGAATACTCACATCTTTATTCTTCATATATGGGTCCAATGCATTGCTTGGGTAGAAAGTGTCCGCAATCCCCGTACCAAATAAGTCAATAGCTGATGTCAATAAACGAAAAAAGAATTACGAGTTAACCATATACTAATTAAGCATATATGCAGTGCTTGGGTAAAACACACATCAAACACTGTACAGAAGTGATATACGATAGTATTAAGAGTAAACTGCATAAAACACCAATGTAATTTTTAATTTGTTCTGTTCTAGTATTGTACTAACTTGGTTTCATGCTCTGCTTGGATCATTTTGTAAACCGAAATCTTAACATTTCTTTCGTAAAGTTTAACACTGTTTATGAATATAACATCTATACACATAAACTGAATATTTATATAACAATCACCATTTTTGAAACCTGATTTATATGAGATTTTTGGTTAAGAGATGACCCAAAGATACAGATAGCTAGAATGGGACAAACGCAACAGTACGCCGTTTTACATAAATAAGCTTAGTATTAAACATGCCGATTCTTTAAGTCACAATTAAATTACTCTAAAACAAACATCCAAACACTTTCTTAGAAATAAAATAATAAAAACACGAATATTAAGTTAATGATATACCATCATCCTCGTCATCATAATCATCCATGTTCAGTTCTTCTAAACCATCTGCGATATCATTCGATCCACCACCTTTCTTTGTCGAAAGCTTGCCAAGTGCGTTAGCTGCACCTAATGCCTGCTCGATTGCAGCAGGCTGTAACGCTGCATCAACACTCATTTCCTCGTCGTTCTCATCATCATTTCCCTCATCAATTTCATTCTCATCATCATTTCCCTCATCGATTTCCTCGTCATTTTGCTCACTTTCAACATCTACACTGCAACCACGAAACAAAATAAACACACACACACACGTGTCAGTCACACCTAACAGACTATAGACAAACACGAAACTATGCATCCTCTCAGTTATTTTAATTCAGCCAATTTGATCCATAAAGAAGTAACCTAAAACTAGGGTCAAAGAAAGCCAAATCAAGCTCATGTAAAGCTCAAAAAACAGTCCAGACCAAATAAAACAGCTCAAAAACAAAACTTACAGGCCTTTATAAGTTCATAAGCCCACTTATATAAGCTTAGATAAACACTAGTATAGGCTTATTTAACACATATAAGCCCATCATATAAGCTTAGACAAACACCCCCCAAATACCAACGTAGTTTTTGTTTGTCACATTTTGCTTATTTTCGACATTTTTCAGTCCACTTTGTGTCATTTTATAACGAGGAACATGTATTATAGCTTTTTACCCAAAAACGTCATACTTAGGGGGTGTTTGTTATGGCTTATATAACCCGCTTATGTCTTATTATTTGGTTTTGGGCTTATGTTTCATAAGCTCACTTTTTTTATGGCTTATTTTGAAACATTTCGGCTTATCATGACATGATAAGCTTATATAAGTTTCAAAATAGGCCACAAAGAAAGTGAGCTTATGAAACATAAGGCGAAATAAAACACCCCCTTAACACATAAAATGCTAAAACTATACACAAACATGTTTAAAAAGTTGATAAAAGCGCGATAAAAACCCGACTCGTTTAATAGAAAGATACCCTTCTAGTTGTTGTTCTAAGGCGAGTTTTTTAATCTCCTCAAGTTCTTCTTTTGACGGAGGGTCAGCAGGAGTTGGGACAGCTTTAGAGGCGCCTTTTGGTACCCATGATATTGATGATATCATTCTTCTTCTTCTTTTATTATTCACTCACTGCAAAAATAAAAACACACACAGTTAAAATTCAATTCATATTAAATATTGGTATAACTAGTATTTGATTAACTTTTAAAGGAAATAATATGTGGGTTAGATGTGTTATTACCTTTGGCCAAAAAGTGACGGTGGTCGGAAAGGGTTTTGGAGGCTGAGAAAGAAGAACAAGGGTTTTGTGAACTTTGGTTGTGTGGTGAAATACGTACCAATATAGGGGGGCAAACTTGTCTTTTTACCTGTTCCAATATTTGATCGAAGGTTTTTAAGATCGGGATCTTACCTATGATCGTTTTTCGTCTTTGCAAGATCGTGTGATAGTAGGATCAGATCGGGATCGTAAGATCTTACTATAGTGTTATTTTCTTAGTATGTGTTGTAAATTTATGCAAATCTACACATTTTTATATATCACATATCATGAAAATGTATGTCGCAATTATGATTATGAAGTGTTTTATACAATTAGCGTATTGTTTTTATATTCTACAAAATTAAATGCACAAATGTGTAGTTTTTCAGCTTGTTGATCGAGAAAAATAAGATCGGATTAATCGAGATCTTAAGATCATATGATCAAGATCCGGGATCCTATTAAGATCCTATCTCGTAAAGATCCTTCGTAGGATTTGGATCATTTTGCTTTATAGTATCCGCTGATGCATAATCTGGCATGACTAGAATCAACGACTCTCCTGGGCCGTTAGTGCCTTCTCGAGCCCCAAGAGACTGCCAACAAAGAGAACCCGTTAGAGTGGACCCGAGCCGTAGCCCCGGGTCCACCTCCGACGGTCAAGTTAGTATGCTACCGTGGCATAGCAAAAGATGTTATATGATGAGTTAGAGATAACCCGCATCCGTATATATAAGCGTGGATTAGGGTTTGCGTAGAATGCGTGGTTGATGCCGGGCCGACCCATTCCTGGCCCAGCCCCGACCATACGTCAACAAGCCCCCAAGTTTAGTATGAGATAGCGCATGGCTATGTTATGCTAAACTTAAGTTCGATGGCGCGTGAGTGAAAGTGAAACCCGCACGCAGCATCCCGGGCGTATGCACTTTGTACCAAAGAGCGACGTAGCATGGTGGCTGTAAGACGTGCTTTCAATGAAGTGGCGCTGTCGGCGCGACAAAGAGGTGCGATGAAGACGCAGCTCGCGCATAAGTGTGACAAACACCGATCGCATGCGACAAAATGTCTGTTGTCATGCGAGTCTTTACAACCAACAGAGGACGCTCTCCTGCGGCATGTTGGTGCGAATACTCAAATTGCTTCGATCCGCTCCAAATATACTGCGTGACGCGCACGGAAACAAGTGGTAGTATGCACCGGTAGCCCCAAGTTTAATGGTGCTACTCGTGCAGAGCATTAAACTTATTTAATCTGCGAAAAAACACTTAATGCAAAGATTAAAGTATATGCCGCAAATCGCAAAGATATAAAACTTAATGAAATTAAAAAGACATAGCATGAATAATATAGTGCACATAGCATAAAAATATAAAACCTATCGTGAGGCGATACAAACTACATAAACAATTGTTTGTATAAAATAAAACCTATCGTGAGATTTTTTTTTTTTTTTTTTTTTTTTAATGTATAAAATAAAAACTGGATGGATGTACCGTGACCGCGACTAATGAGACGCAGATAGATTTATCGTAACCACATAGACTCGAACGCTTCCGGATGATCGCAGATGTTTATACCACGGCCTTTGGTCCAGGCGCATCATGGCGATCGACTAGCATCGTGGTTTTCGCGCGACGCGTTTCTCCGCGCAAGATGTCCGAACGCACGGTCTTACGCGGGTAGATTTATCACGATCGCGGTGTTTGAGCACCAACAGTGTACCAACCGTAAAAATAGTATTTACGCGAATTTATCGCGGCTAAAAGATAAAATAGCTCCGATCATGCGGGCTTTTCTTAGATCCGATCGTGCGGATTAAAAGATAAAATAGATCCGATCGTGCGGATGTTTTAAAATAGGTCCGATCATGCGGATATTTTCCTTTTTTGTATCTTATGTAAAGATTTAATGTCAATAAAACTAGTACCGCTACATCGCAGGAATAAAACACATTATAAGCCAATTAAAAATAATTAGATGACCACTGCTTTACCAATGGCGAGACCCACGCCACATGACCATCATGTTGCAAAACCAATGAATTAGTAATGACAATGGGACGATGGCAGCAGACTTGATGAATGGGCCATACATGATTATCAATTGAAACGATAATTCAAATAATAAAGTTTGCTCAGAGCAAAATTATACGCATATGAAGAATGCAAAGGTTTTAGGTTACCGACTTTAGGAATTTATCTCGCTTTGAATCGGAGAACACGAAACATAGTTTATTCGTGGTCCCACGGATGGCGCCAACTTGTTGATGCATAATCCTGTGCGGACTAGAATCAACGACTCTCCTGGGCCGTTAGTGCCTTCTCGAGCCCTAGTAGACCTGTCAACAAAGAGAACTGTTAGAGTGGACCCGAGCCAGAGCCCGGGTCCACCTCCGACGGTCAAGTTAGTATGCTTGTTGTGGCATAGCAAAAGATGTTATATGATGAGTTAGAGATAACCCCGCATCCGTGTATATATAAGCATGGATTAGGGTTTAGGCGCAGAATGGGTCAATGACGCCGGCCCGACCCATTCCCGCCCATCCGGACCATACGTCAACAAGATCGTAAAATCGTAAGATCCTAAAATCGTGATTTAATCTTAACAACAATGATTATATCACTTGTTTAACAAATTTACAAAAATAAGAATAATTGTCTTTCAAAAATATACACAATTTAAGAAAATCAAAATTATTATTATTATTTTTTTATCTTTTTTGAAATAACTATTTTACCCTTCATAAATAACAAATGGTTTTAGTAATGGATAATTAATTTATAACAACCCAGAAAACAAAGAGTTAATTACTTAAATCATCTTTGTGGTTTGTCGGGTGTAATAAAAATCGTCCTTATACTTTTTCTTTACGGATCATCTCCTTGTGGTTTTTAACCCGGGTTTGGTACTTTTACCTTATTGATTACATGGACAGGATCTGGGGGGAAAAGAAAAGTCTAGAGATCAATTTTATTAAACCGGCAAACTACAAGGACCAAACTAGGTATGGGTCAACAACCACAGGGAGAGGATCCGAGAAAAAAGTATAAGGACCATTTTTGTTAAACTTGACAAATCACATGACCATTTAAGTAATTAACTCAAAAAAATGAACAGATAATTTAAAGCGGATGGAGTAGATGAAAAGCAAAGAGTGCTATTCTATGTCGAGTTGGCAAAATGAATAGTTTATGACTGTTAAATATTAAAATGTAAAAGGTTTTTAAGTTCGACTAAAATTTGATATAAACAAGTTTGAAGCCATCTAGATTAAAGATGGTTTTTCTCGGTTTGTGCATGTTTAATGATGAGCTAAAACCTTGTGATTTGGTTTGTCAAGATTTGGAACAAATATAAAACGTTGTTTGAGACTAGTTTAGAGAAGAATTTTTGAGACTTGTTAAATAAGAAAGTCTTAAAAATTTCAGCTAATGCACTTAGAGTGTGTTTGTTTTTTTAAAAAAAGTCTTACTAGCCTCTTACTCTTACCAGCAAGAGAGAAGCAAACGCTTTTATTGTTTGTTTTTTTCTTTTCGAAATGCACCCGCTAGACATATAACATCTTACTCAAGTAAGATGTGAGAGGCTGTCTTAACGCTCTTATTCTATAAGAGATTGAAAACATGTGTTAATTAACTATGTTATATTTATGATAAAAGTCTTGTTTCATATTTACATGTTACTTATTATCGTATTGCGTTAGTTTAATAAATAAATTATAAACGAGCATTTAAAATCATTCGACAATTATACAAAAACAAACAACATTATTTTGTGCAGATTTATACTTTCTAGCCACCTCTTACCAGTAAGATGTGGTAGTCAGATTCAGACCTAAAACATCTTAATGAAACAAACACACCCTTACTTATTATAAAATTTTGTTTGTTATAACATAATATCTCTAGTTACAACATTTTAAATCATTTTTTACAGACATCTTTAAAAAAAAATAAAAAAAAAATAAGTGATTAAACAAAAAAAAGTCTAAAACCATAACTACCCTTTTTATTCATATTTTTAATATACAAACATAATATAATGCAAGTAATTGAATGATAAATAATATTTGTAATTATGTAATAAGTTGTCATTGTGTATTATAAACGGTATCTTATATTTCAATTATTTTATTATAATTGCATGATGTTTTTCATGTTATAAAGTATGCAATGACTATTAATAAATTTATCAATCATCACGTGGTTTTGCTTTTAGACTATTTGATCTTGTCATCGCATTACGTGAGCATCATATCAATAATACTTATTTTTGTTGTTATATTTTAGTATTATACTGATAACAATTGTTCATATAACATTTCTCGAAAATATATTTACTTAGATAGTTTTGTCGTCGCAACGTACTCCCGACTATGCAGATATCATTGACATGAGAGTGAGGGACAATTTTTGTGGTTATACCGATTCACATAAGTGCGGTGGCCATCTTTGAGGGTGTGCAGGTGAGCGACCGCTTCAGCCTCGTGATTTTAGAGCCTCAAATTTGTTGTTAATAATTATACGACGTGTAGAGCATATTTTTCAAGAAGAAAAAAATATTTAGATGGGAAAATATCATAAATGAATAATATGTTAGAACATTTACATAACTAATTGCATTATATCTTATAAATTGTGACACTTTATATAAAATATTAGTTAACGAAATGTCTCATTATATAATTTTATATTGGGCCCTCAAAAATTTCAGTGATTCATGGGATGGCCCTGATGAGTTGTTTATGTAATTTACCCAAATTTATTTTCTTTTTACTAGTTATAATATGTGTGCACGCACAGGGTTTATACAAAAAAAATATTTTATATCAATGTTGAATATTGTTTCTTTAAAGATAATTACATATAATTATATGTTTATGCACGAGTTTTACATTATCTATTAATATCCATTATAATTTTGTAAAAAAAAAATTGTTAGATAACTCAAGATTCAACTATATTTAGCTAATATGCATGTTGATGTTCCTATTTAAATTTCACACACAAGATGCGAGTTTAATAATCGTTGATAATGTTAAAATATACTCCTTAAAGTTTTTAAAAAATGTTTTTCTACATATCCTTATATAAATAAATAAAATTACATGAGTAGTTGTTATAAGTAAAATTACATTTTTTTTCTTCATATTACAAGAACGACTTACAGTTTGATAATTATATTTCGCTTTCAATAATTTAGCTTATATACAAATTCATTCACATTCATCATACTTTATTATGAAATAAATGAATCAGTAGAAACATATATATAAAAAAATGATATTTATAATCTTATGTATATTTATATGTTGGAGTTTTAAAACAACATATATATTGTAATTTTAAGTTATAAAGTATAAGTGATAAAGTATAAAGGAGATTTATTAATTTTCAAAGTTATTAAAAATTATGAAAACTTATAATATTACACTTAACTATATACAATTTTAAAATTTAACCACTAAAGTTTTATTAATTACCCTCTTTTTTAAGTTTTTTGTTTTCACATATTCGACACTTATGCTTTTATGTGCTTTTCTTCTCAACCAAATTCTCCACCAAATTAATTAAAGGTTGACCAAAATCAATTTAATTTCGATTTTATTAACCAATCAATCACACGATTTTCTTTACGCCAAAAATCAGCTCTTCTATTGGTTTAATTTTTTTTCCCAACGGTGAAGTGTTTCAAAAACACCGAAACGATGTAATTCTTTTATTATATAAAATATTTGTATTGATTAAGTACGTCATTGCAAACACCATAATGTATCATTTTCGCTGTTAAAACTTCAATATTCACAAACATTCCATCGGGTTTTTAACAGTCGGTGTGTTTGATTTCTAGTTTGAGTCGAGTATAGACATACATGTTTCTCGTGGTACCGTACTATCAGATATGACATAATGTTTTTCTCAAAAGATTTAGGATTTAGAATCCACACAATTCGATCGCTATAATCACATTAGTGTCGCATCAAATTTTCTTCACAAACTCTATCACTTTAACCCGCAATAGTTCCATTATCACCGCCACATATTCTATCCATTGAAGCATTTCACACACCCCACCACCATAATAGAATAATAACCAAAAAGTAATACAATGTATTTCGGACCTTCAATTTTTAGAAGATCTAAAAAGTTAAGGTAACACACATTCTATTATTAGTAATTATTAAAATAATACAGTAATTGCTCGTTAAATTATAACATTACATTAAATGTTATAATAATGAAAGATAACTAATATAATGAATTTAAAATGTTTAGAGCATTGCAACGCCTAACGCCCCCGACGTTAGGCGTTTCACCCCGGCATTAACGTGGCTAAGTTACCTACCAACGGGCGTTAACCGCTTAAAAATCAATTTACCCCCTCCCTCTCTTAACCGCTAGTTTTGTTATTAAAAAAAAAAAAAAAAAACATTTGATTACCATCAGAACAACTAAAACATTTTTTCACACTTCCACTACTCAATCCTCTCAATCTTATACTTCCAATTACTAAAAAAATGTCGAGTCAACGATGATACATTCTTGAATCTTCTGATGTGTGGAATACCTCAAACCCGGGTTCATATTCAAACCCCAACGTCTCTTTTCCCAACCCACTAGGCTTGTCGAGCCAAGAAATGTACCTACAACATCAACAATATCTCGATGGCAACAAAGCACCTTAAACACCAACTTTCAAAATCTACACCTCACAACACTCACAACATTCACAAACCGAAACACATGATGTTCTCGAAACCCCACTCCTCCAAAAAATCCGAATGTCGATTAAATGAAAGTCCAAAATCCAAAGAACCCGAGCCCGAACCAATCGATGATGATGAAGAAGAATTCGCTACTGGGCGTTGGCAACCATCAAAGGAAGAATTAATTGCCAGGTGTTATGTAGCTGTTACGGAGGATCCGATAGTCGGGCGTGCACAACCCAAAGATACGTTTTGGTATCGGGTCACAAATGAGTTCAATAGACTCAATTTTCAACGACGCAACAAGGATATGATGTCAAGCAAGTGGAAAACGTTAAACCACTGTTGTACAAAGTTCAACGGTTTTTTCAAACGTGCGCAACGGGAATAGAGAAGCGGGGAAAGTGAGATGGATGTCATGAAACAGGTGAAGCAAATGTATCGTGAGGAGCAAAAATCAGCACCGTTGCTCTCGATGATGCTTGGGAGGTTTTCATAAGCATAAGAAATGGGATACGCGGATCTTGTTGATTTAACCAAGCAATGTCCTGTTAAACAAACGAGGCTTTGTGTTGGTCATGATGAACAACCACGCCCGTGGAAAAAAACGTGCTTCCAAGAAAGCAAGATCCAAGAGCACGACAATCTTGGGAGCGAAAGCACCGAGGAACGAGCTCGCCAAGTCATTTCACCGAAACTATGGCAAACCAGTATCGTATCAAACGTAACCGACTGCGGGCGATCGGCCCCAACAAGTCAAAGATGAAACAATAACAAGGTTGGAAGAGATAAAGTTTTTGATGGTTAACACGATGGCAAAGATCCAAATGTCGCTTGGATAAATGTCGAAAAGACCGAATCATCAAAAATATAACTTGCAACCTCGTCAAGAGATTTTATTCTCGCCATTTCCTTTATGTTGTAACGTTTAATTTTCAAAGGTCTTTTTTATTTCGTTGTAACTTTTTTTTTTTTTTTAATTTCAGATTGTAATATGTTTTCAAATTAATGATACGTTTTTAATAAATGAAGTGTTTGTTTTAGTTTAGGGGTTGAAATTGAAAATATCAAATGTTAAACCTTAACTTGAGTTATGATTGCTAGTGCTCTTATAGTTAAAATTAATAACTTTTTAAATTTGCATATAATAATATGAAGAGAAATGATACATAGGCCTAAAATTAGGCGTAAACTTAAACCTAAAAACACTTGTCATCATCTTGATGGTTGCAGGCAGGGACCCACTTATTTTACAACCCATCAGGATAATGACAAGTGTTTTTAGGTTTAAGTTTAGGCCTAAGTTTAGGTCTATATATCATTTCTCTAATATGAAATATTAATTCTTCACAATCTAACAACACAAACGCAAAATCACTAAAAAAATATCATCCTATATAAAATGTTAAGCAATATTCGCCAACAATAACGTAAAATCTAAAAATCATTAAACATTATTCGCCTTCGAACCGGCTGCTTTGCGCGAGTACCATGATATGTAGAAAGAAAGGAAGGAAGAAGGGATCGAACAAAGCTTTAGCTCAACTACCAATGCCATCTTCGCGCTTAGCCAATGCCGACCAAAGCGCAACGGTGACCACGGCAAAAATCATTACCACCCCAACTTTTTTTTCCACCATTGTGGATGCTCTTATATAGTGTTTGGCTAGGGGCTTACGAGGCTTAAATTTCAAAAGCCCCCATATAAGTCTCGTTTGGCGTAGAGGTTTATAGGGAGGTGATAGCAACGAGCCTCTTGATTGGATCGTGATACTTGAGTCAATAGCTTAGTTGGGCAGAATCTCTAAGCCAAACTCTCGATATAGGCACACCACGAGAATTTGAATTAGTCGTCCAAGATCACCTTCTAATTGTCTGCCTGAAATTAGAATAGCAAGAAACAAAAATATCCTCCAAGTACAGAGAATAATTTTTAGGAAAATCAAAAACTGTGTTTCATTTCTCCTTTTCCAGTACATATTTGAGAAAGAAAATAACTACCAAAATAAAACTACCCACGTTTCCTACACTTGGGGAATTCTCAAACAACTACTTTGACTTCTTCAAATAAAGGAAAAGAAATAACAATCTAAGATGCATGTGGAACAAAACGTGGGTTAGAAACCGATGTCATCGGTAAGTCTTGATTGGGCCAAAGTGACCCATTTCCGATTTGGGTTGGGATCTGCTAAGCTTAGGTCGTGGGTCGCATGCTCCTATCATCCTCTCCGTTTTGAAAAGTTTGGCCTCAAACTTGGAATGAGTTCGTCAGATCAAGTATGGTTGAAGGTCGGCGACATTGAAAATTGTGAAACACCATAGTTTCCGGAAGGTCAAGTTTATAAGCATTATCATTCACCTTAGCAAGAACTTTCAAAGGCCCTCCAACCGGACTCAATTTAGAACGACGTTTAGATGGAAAAGCGTTCCTTCGAAAATGCACCACACAAGGTCACCGGTTGAAAAAGAACGTCTTTTCTCCTTTGTCGCTTTGTACTTGAAGTTCATTGTTCTTGGTGATTTTGTCATGAATTACCGATAGATGGATTTGATATCACCGCTAAATCACGAGCCTCTTGGTCAATTTTGTAGACGATCAAGAACAACTAGATCGAGTGGAGTTGGTGGGTTTATCCATAAATGATCATGAAAGGATCGATGCCGGTTGTTTTATTAGGATCCCGGTTATAAGCAAACTCAACCCGAGGCAATAATTCCTCCCACTGTTTCATATTGGTAGTGATGAGAGCCCGGAGTAATGAACCAAGGGTACGGTTGGTAACTTCAGTCTGCCTATCGGTTTGAGGGTGGCTAGAGGTGCTAAATTTAAGCTTTGTACCGAGTTTTCGCCACAGTGTCATCCAGAAATGACTAAGGAACTTAACATCCCGATCACTAACCATCGTTTTCGGCACTCCATGTAAACGAACTATTTCCTTGAAATAAAGATTGGCTATTTGGACAGCATCATAGGTGGTATGGCAAGTGATAAAATGGGCCATCTTTGAAAATCGGTCCACTACCACCATAATCGAATCCTTTTAACGTTGCGTGCGTGGTAGCCCGGTAATAAAATCAAGGCTAACATCTTCCTGTGGAGCAATCATGCAGGAAGGGGCATGTATAAACTGTGCGAGAAGACCGCCTTTGGCTCGATGACACGGTAGGCAACGTTGATGAAGTGGTCGACATCACGGCTCATCTTGGGCCAAAAGAAATGGCTTAGCATAATGCGAATCGTTTTGTCGCCCCAGTGACTGCTAACCCTCCTTCATGAGCCTCCTGTATTATCGTTAACCTGATGCTATGGCAAGGAACACAAAGTTGCCTCTTAAACAAAACCCATTAAGAACATGATATTCACATGTGGCATGAGATGACACTTGCATCTGACTCCCAAAGTCGGGATCTGATAAATACTCGTCCGGCTGAAGTTCAAACCCCATAATTTTCGGTTGGAGAGACGTGATCAGAGAGTGCCTGCGAGAGAGAGCGTCTGCTCCTTTGTTGAGTCTACCTGACTTGTGTTTGATGATGAAAGAAAATGCTTGTATGAATTCCACCCATTTGGCGATGGTGGTGAATTTATCTTGACCTTGAATGTACTTTAAAGCCTCATGATCCGAGTGTAGAATGAACTCTTTGGATATCAAGTAGTGTTGCCAATGATCCAATGCTCATCGATCAAATTGCCATGGACGTCCAAACAAAACATGACACGCGTCCATTGGAACAACATCACACCACAGTTCATCATTATAAGACTTACCAATGCGTAGAGAGAGTAATACTCGATGAGACACGCGTATTCCTGTTCCTGGTTAAGCCACTGAATCACATATGGGGAAGGGTGTGGATGAGTAGTGAGGTTTAGTTTAGTTACCAAAGTTTGTGAAGCAACATTGGTGCAGTACCCCATCGATTATCACCGCAAACCTTACAGGCAATCGTACAACGGGTGTGAAAAATTGATTCTCAAGGTTCTCTTCGAGTTCTTTGAAGTACTCAATGTTCTTGAAAACCAAACACGGACCTTCATGAGGTCCAATCACCTCTTCTTCATTGCTTCGCCGGAATAGAATCGCCGGTGAATCGGAACTAAACTCATAACCACCTGAAGTTCAAAATCACCAAAGTAATGAGACTCTTATTGGGGCACTCAAAAGCAATGTGCCTAATCCGACATCGAAAACAAATGAGGGCCTTTGGGTTTCATTATTATTTATGGAGGAAGGTGTTGGTTTTAAAGTATTTGGGGTAATGGGTTTGGTGGTTTGTGTGGGCTTGGGTAAGAGGTGGGCTTGAAAGTGGACCAGGTTCGACTCAATTTTCCATTGATTCGTTGTTGTGTATCCACCTTATGGGCTAGTAACGTTAACTCGCCCAGGGTTCGAAAGAGTGCGATTCAACAACGTTTGCAACTTGAGATTCAAGGCCTCCCAAATAACGAACGAGCGTTTGAGGATCGTCCTCAGGAACATCACACTTCATTAGAAGGTATTCAAACTCACGAGAATATTCTTCAATCGTACCTGTTCCTTGCTTCAGGGCATGCAGTTGGGAGAAACTGCTCTCAACATAATACATGGGAAGGAACTTTTGCTTCATCTTCGCCTTCATCTTTCGCCAAGATTTGATCTTTTCTTTTCCTGATCGTTCACGTTTCAAACAGTATTCGACCACCGATTGATGCATACCACGAAGCTTATGGCAACAATCTTAACCTTGTTTTCTCCGTAGTCCGCTTATAGTCAAAACCCGTTCTACCGTTCGCGACCACTCGACAAACTCATCAGATCTAGTTTACCATCGTACTGAATGTCAACTTTGATGTCATTTGGGTGCCATCCACCGACCGCCTTTGTTAATCGACCACGGATGGAGACGCGCCACCATGGCTCGGGAAATAACCAAGTCCTGAATTTGTTCTTGCATGGCTCGTGATCTTCGTGCCATCTCCTTTTTATCAGCTTCTATCGTCTCCAAAATCTTCTTCAAATCGGCAGCATGCCGGGTTTCCATAGCTCTGATAACCAAATGATAGCAACGAGCCTCTTGATTGGATCGTGATACTTGAGTCAATAGCTTCGTTGGGCAGAATCTCTAAGCCAAACTCTCGATACAGGCACACCACGAGAATTTGAATTAGTCGTCCAAGATCACCTTCTAATTGTCTGCCTGAAATTAGAAAAACAAGGAACAAAAATATCCTCCAAGTACAGAGAATAATTTTTAGGAAAATCAAAAACTGTGTTTCATTTCTCCTTTTCCAATACATATTTGAGAAAGAAAATAACTACCAAAATAAAACTACCCACGTTTCCTACACTTGGGGAATTCTCAAACAACTACTTTGACTTCTTCAAATAAAGGAAAAGAAATAACAATCTACGATGCATGTGAAACAAAACGTGGGTTAGCGATGTCATCGGTGAAGTCTTGATTGGGCCAAAGTGACCCATTTCCGATTGGGTTGGGATCTGCGAGCTTGGGTTGTGGGTCGGTCATGTTCTATCGGAGGCTTTGAAATTATAAGCCCAAGCCCTAAAAATGAGGCTAAAGTTTTTATAAACCCCAAATATAAGCCATTTGTATCAAATTACTTAATTACCCACAAAAAATCTAATATATACATATGTTAATTTAATTATATGTCCCTTTTAGTAATTTTACAATAATAAACCCAACTTAAACTAATTTGCCAAACAAGTTTATGAAAATAAAAATTTTAGTTTCGGCTTATAATATAAGCCCCAACCCCAACTCTAGCCCAGCTTGACCATCCTCATGCCAAACATACCCATGTGTGCGAAAGATTTTAGGGCTTCAAGGCTGGACTTTTATAATGTTTAATTTATAAAATAAGTCTCGTTTGTCACACATGCTTATAAATGCTTATGGCTTATAAAATAAGTCATAAGCCTCCATAAGCCCAAGCTCATAGAAAAGGGCTTATAAAGACTTGTGGCTAGTAAAATTAAAATACCTTTTAAAATATAATGAATTATCTCGTAAAAGCCGAAAATATATGTGAATTTTTAATTTGATGTATTTTTATGCGATTTTACATTAATAAGTTTCAGCTTCGATTAATTAGCCAAACAGTTTTATAAAAATATAATCTTCAAACTTTCGGCTTATAATATAAGCTCGAGCCCCAGCCCGAGCCCATTGCGCCAAACATACCCATAGTGTTCATATGAGCTAAATAACTTACTGAGACTTAGAAAAAAGTAGGTGTTATCAGCGTTTTCATAATCTAATAAGCCGATAAACCCACTAGCCAATCCAAACACTGCACCCGTTAGAAGTTGTAAGTGACTATGTATGAAAGGTTCGAATTCATGTTCTAGCCATTGAAAACATCAATTTTGACAAACTTTAGCTTATTAGTTTACTATGATGTTTACAAATTTTAAACTTAATACATCAAAAGTGAACAAAGCAAATAATGTAACTTAAAGTACTAGGCAAATTCTATCAAGTCTCACCACTGCAGCACAGCCACCGGTTTGTGACATACATGTCCAAAGTCAATAAATGGCATCATATTAAACAATTTAATTTTCAAGAAGGGATTCAATCTCTTACTTTTCACTACCACGTCAATTTCTCTCCAACAACCTTCGCGCGATTGGATCGCCCAAGAAGCGGCCCACACTACAAATAATATACCCCACAAAATACCTTTATATTACTTAAACACATACAAACAATCACACGATTATCGATCGTAGGTGACCAAGTTAGGCGCGAGTTGTGACGATCGACATCATCCACACAGCAAGACGATCGAGTGTCAATCGATCGCCACATTCACTCGATCGACACTCGATCTATACTATTGGAGGCAGCCTTAGGCACTTCAAAATAACTATAAGTTGCATATAGACACATCCATAAAGACAAAAGTACACTATCTCTGCAAAGACAACAAGCAAATGATGCGACAAACTATAGAAGTGAAGACTATACCCATACAAAACAAGCAGATGGTGCTACACATCAAATATTTACAAACATAAAGACTACTACTATACTATCATATCACAAATATATTCATTACCGCATATGTAGGTGCATAAGAATTTCTTATAAATACTAGACTCGAATTTCTTTCCAATAAATGTACTTATACCTTTTAGCAACTAGATTGAAACAAAGAAAGATCATCGAATTCAAATTGATCATAGTAGGTAACAATTTAATAAAAAGGAGAAGATGTTTGTCTTTTCCTTAGCAAGGAGCCAAAAACGTCTCTATGGTTTGCCAAAAAAAAACTATCTTTCAAAAAAGCAAAAGGCTTTTAAACCAACTCAATTAAGAAGAAGAAACAAAATCTAGCCTATGTCGACCCATTGCACAATCCCACACACATGTCCATTCTATCACCTCTAATAAAAACAGACAAAAGATCATGAACGAAAGAAAAGAACCCTCATTACCAAACAGATCCAGAAATAGTAGAAAGGTCACTCTGGTGGTGATGTTATTTCCAAACACTACAAACAATGCAGGCGAATTTTTTCAAGAACTGAAGACGAGCAAGTTATATGATAAAGATAGTAATCCTTCACGGCATCACGTTCATCATGTATTGATATCAGATATAAAACTTACATAGTTACGTTCATATTATTTGATCAATGCAAACATGAATTTAGACCAAGGCTTGAGATACATTACCTGGTGCTAGTTCTCACACGCCTGGAAATCCCAAAAAAACTGTAATATCACAAAGGCAATGACTACTCATATGAAACATGCATCAATATAAGTCACATAACACTTCAAAAATGCCAAAAACATAGAAACATAAAAAACCATTAGCAACTAACTAAAAAACCAGTAAAAAGTCGTCGAATTCAATTTTCTCATTGAGGTATAATGCCGAAGTCTAACAAAACCACAACAAGTACCAAAAAGACTAAACACCCTAGTTCCATGAAGAAACCACAAAGTAACGAAATATCTAAAATAACCAACTTCAAAAGACAAAATGAACCATATGACAGCTTTCCTCATTCCTTCTTTTCAACCACAGCCTTCTTCTTTGATGACGCCTGCGAATACAAAAACGTACCCAAAATAGCAATAGCTGATCCAAGTGCATTCAAAGGCCTAACAGGGTTCCTAAACACCAACACAGTAGACACAATCACAACAACCCTTTTCATCGTATTCCCAACCGAGAAAGTCAAAGGACTAATATCATCAAGTGCTTGATACGACGATTGATTATAAAGATGATAAAACACTCCTGATATCATCACCCATAGATAAAAAGTAGACGGCGTCCCAATACTAGCAATCGCCTTATGATATCCAGGAATCCATTGAGACCCTTCAACAAAAATCGCAACAGGAAACAAATAAAAGAACGACAGAATCGTGATCCACCCATACAAATTCAACCCATTCACCTGCTTAAAATTCTGCAAACTCTTCTTCGAGTAAATATTCCTCAACACAAACCCAACATTACTAATCATAGCACCCCATAACCCACCAAGATTAAACGAAACCTCAGTAACAGCAGCTAAAGAACACCCCATAACAATCGGCAAAATCGACAACCAAACAGACAAAGGATAAGTATCACCTAATGCCGACGAAAACACAACACTAAAAACAGGCTCAGCAGACTTAATAACATGAGTAAACGAAACCGCAACTTTGGAAAACGAAACACAAGCAGAAATATGACCTATGGTATGAAACAACGCAGGACCTAACAGCGCGATAATAAAATTCTTATCAACCTTAGGACATGGCTGTATCTTAGTACCCCATAATACCAACATCCAAATAGACCCAACAAACAACTGAAATGAAGCAAGTAGCCATGGATATGGGAATATATTCAAACACTTTTTATTATAAATATTAAACACAATATTTTGAAAATACCAAAACCCGAAAACTATCCCTAGCTGCAAAGTCTTATTAGGTATGATACTTTTTTCACTTTCACCTTCAGGGGTCAAATCTGTTTCACTTCCTGACCCTGATTTCACAATCTGCAAACTGGGTTTTGCCTCAAATTGCCCAAAACTGCAAATTTTCGCACAAAAGGCATCAAAGTTAGGGTCCATTTCAATCAAGGTATTCTACTTTTTTCTTGCATAAAAGGTTTCCAACAAAAATTTTAGCGGATTTGGGTATTTTCATTAACTTCCGTCAACAATTTTTACATTGAAACATTTATAAATTTTGAAGGGCCAAAGGTGAAACTTTTGTAAAACTTAATAAAAATAAACGTTTTCTTCTTCTTCATCCCCAGATTTCCCCCAAATCTTCTTCCCCAACTCTCCACATAAACCCTAATTCACTGTTCACAAAATTGAACCTTATTTTGTGTTCGTTAAGGTAATTAATACTTAATGTCGTGTTTAATTATCTTAATAATCTTTATTCATTGACCTTTGTGTTCATAAATTTTTTTTGAGGATGGCTTCTTCATCCAAAGGAGGTACATTAACATTGGATATTTATTATAACGGGTATTTGATCAAACCTTTAACCTATCATAATGCCGATATGGTCACAACTACTCTTGATGTGTCCCTTTAACCTATAATGAGTTGAAAATTTTGTTCAAAACAACATAGCTTCAGAGTGTCAGGTCAGTATTACTTTAGTAATGGGTTAAAAAGTATTAAGTCGATGATGATGTTAGGTTGTTTGTTGAAAAGTGGCAAAGTAGTGATGAAGGTATCATAGCCTTATATGTTACTCATAAGAATGAATGTTTAGTTGAATACACTGGTGATTATGTTATTGTCATGTTAAACCCTACTAGTTATTACAAAGACTCAAACTCAGATGTTGCATCAGTTGACCATTTATCTGAGGGTGAAGAAGAATTGAGGCAGGTTAGGATAAAAGAACGGAAAAGTTTAGATGAAAAGAACAAAACAAATGAAATTGTTGTATTTGATGAAAGTAGGCTAGTGTTGGAAAATGACAGTGATTTAGGTGATGAATCTCAAAAAGAAGTAGATCCTTTATTTTCAGACTTAGGTGATGAATCTCAAAAAGAGAAACCTCATGTTGAACCAGAAATACCTTAGATGAAGATATGCCCATCAGTGATGAGGATGCGATTGTGTTTGACCCTAATAAAAGAGATTACCCTATCCATGACCCAAACACACATTGAAAGTTAAAAAAACCTTTATTAGGTGAATGTATGCAGACTTAGATCAAGTAAAAGATTGTCTTACATTTTATTTCATTGCCAATGGATACCAACTTTGGTATGAAAAAGTGATAGTGAAAAGTTCTTTGGTTAGGTGTGGCTTTGATGAAAAGAGAGAAGAAAAAAAGTTCCTAGAGATCCCAATAAGCCTTGTTGTCCTTTTAGGTTAAGAGTTGTGAAGATGCATGATGGCAATTCTTGGCATATAAGAACCCTAGTTAATGAGCATACTTGCGATGAGCAGTGTAATCTTGGTTATTTAGTGACTTCAAAATGGATTGCAAGACAATTTGTAGACAAAATCAGAATGTATCCTGATATGAAAGTGGTTGATCTGCAAGACATGGTAATGAAAAAATATAGGGTTAAGACATCACACAATCAGTGTGGTAGAGCTAGAAGGATTGCACTATATAATCTTAAGCAGAATGTTGGAGATCAATATGACAGGTTGGTTGATTACTCTGGTGAACTTAGAAAGACCAACCCTGGTACCACAGTGCAGTTACGCATTGATACTCTTGCAGATGGTACACACATGTTCAATAGTTTTTATATTTGTTTTCATAATTTGAAAGAAGGTTGGAAAGCAGGTTGTAGAAAGATTATAGGTTTGGATGGATGTTTTTTGAAAGGGGTGTGCCAAGGTGAATTGTTGGCAGCTATTGGGAGGGATGGAAACAATCAAATATACCCAATTGCATGGGCTGTTGTACAAGTTGAGAATTCAGACACTTGGGAATGGTTTATTAAATTGTTAGCCAAAGACCTTGAGTTAGGAGATGGGAAAGGGGTCACATTTATATCTGATGGCCACAAAGGACTTTACCAAGCTGTTAGGAGAGTGGTCCCATTGGTAGAATATAGGTTAGGTGCTAGGCATATTTATGCCAATTTTTCCAAGCTCTACCCTGGTGTTCTATTTAGACACCTGTTTTGGCAAGCATCAAAGGCTTCTTATCATCAGAAATGGTTAAATACCATGGAAGAAATAAAAAATGCAAGTCAAGAAGCTTATCAGTATTTAATGGATAAAGATCCATGGACATGGTCAAGATCATACTTCAAAGAAGGTATAGGTCTTATTCTACATAAATAATTCTCACATAAAGCTAGCAACACTAATTATTCTACACTTGTATTATGTTGACAGGAATGGATTGTGATGCTGTTGAAAATGGTCTTTGTGAATCTTTCAATTCTCACAAAAAGAATGCAAGGAGAAAACCAATAATTGGAATGCTTGAAGACATCAGATCTTATGTGATGACAAGGAATTACACTCTAATGAAGGAATGTCAAGATTGGAAAAGTGATATTTGCCCTAACATCATCAAGGTTTTGGATTTGCATAAGAAGATTCAAAGGTATATACTTATGTTGATCAAATAATACTAGCAGTAGAAACTCTGCTAACTTGTAGTATACTAACAGGAAGTGGAGTTTGAATCCAAGTGGATGGCATCAGTTTGAAGTAAGGCAAGGGAATTTTGAAGCCTTTGGTGTGGACTTACAAAGAGGAATGCGGTTGTAGGCAATGGCGATTAAGCGGCATACCATGCCCTCATGCAATCACACCATTTACTTCATTAAGCGACCGAGAAGATTATGTGAGCAATTCATTCAAGGTAAGTACATACAAAAGTATTTATGAGTTCAATATTTTGCCGGTGGGTGGTATAGATATGTGGGAAAAAAGGAAACATGTGCCAATGAAACCTCCATTAGAAAGAAGGATGCCGTGTAGGCCCACATTGAATAGGACAAAGGATAGGTCTGAATTGAAAAAAAATAAACATGTAGCAAGGCCTCCAAGAACAATGACATGTCAAAATTGTGGTGAACTTGGTCATAACAAAAAAGGGTGTACTAAGGAAACAGGTGAACCATCAAAACAAACACCTAATCAACAAGGTAATTCACCAAAAAAGAAGGGCAGACCTATGGTTCAAGACCCAGTCAATGCTAGAACCCCAAGTTGTAGTAGAAAGAATAAATTTGTGACTGCTAGAGGTGGTATATGGATGGGAGGAACAAGTGCAGGTGGTAGCAGTGGAAGGGGTAGTTCTAGTGGATCAAATAGTGGGAGGGGCAGAGGAAGTGGTAGTGGATCAAGCAGGGGAAGGGGAAGAGGAAGGGGAAGGAGAAGTGATAGTGTATCAAACAGGGTAAGTTTCATTTAGATGTTTATTTTTTTGTTACTATGATTTAATTGATTTATATTCTAACTAAGAGAACCATTATACGAATGCCTGTCTGAGACTCTTTGATGATGATGATTTGGTTGATGTACAACTTGAGGAAGCAATTCATACAAGGTCAAATAACCACCTAATGATGTACATGCTTTTGATGATGATACTTTGGTTGATGTACAACTTGATCAAGCAAATACGTAAGATATGGAAGCCAATATTGATCAAGCTAATGTTGATGTTGTTATTATCACGCAAAGTGGATGCCAATCTTGTTGATGCAGTACGCAAATGTTGATGTTGTTGATGCTGTTGCAAATGTTGATGTTGTTGCAAATGTTGATGTTGTTGATCTTCTTTGCAGATGTGGATGCCAATCAGGATGAAACATCAAAGCTTAAGAGGAGGTATGATGAATTTTGGAAAGGTCAATATAATTTAGGATATCAGCCCCCTAGAAGGACTTCTCAAAGATTATTAATGAAGAATTATAATAGGAAAATAAACCAGGACTATGAAGGTCAAGGTCTCACACCAGATGAAGCATTTGAAGTAGACTAAGTATTTTATTGTTTGTAAGAACTTAATATATGGTGTATAAGAACTTGTTAGAACTTATCGCCTCTTAATGTCCAACTTGTAATATCGTCTCTTTTGTAACAACTTGTAAGAAATTAATATCGGACTCTTATGGTCCATATCGGTTGCTTTTTTTTTACTTAAAACATAAGCATGATACCATTGCATTCATAATATTGTAATCGGTTACAATATTAAACCATGATAAAATGATTTATTTAATGGCATTTTATCCATACATACTAAACCATGATACTACACCATACATACTAAACCATCTTTCTTTTGCCCTTACATTTTTCTCGGCATTTGCATCTCGTGGGTTTTTAGACCAAATGGCTTGATATCAAGTAAAGCACAAGTTTCCTTGTTTGGCAAGCCTAGCACCTTAACCCTATCAAGAAAAGCTTGTTTTGCATCCACTTTGGGGTTGGTTTATGCTTGCAACAACCTTCTTTGAGCTTGTAATGTAAGAATCATAATCTTGGGAAAATACTTAGACCATGGTACTTGGGTATGATGCATCGAAGATTCCCAATCGAAGAATCACTTTGGAAATGCAAATGATTTCGCACAAAAAATAAATAAATAAATAAATAATAATATGAGTTAAAATATATGAGAAAGTAAATTATGTAGTTAAATACAAAACCTGGTTTCTTGTTTTTGCTCATTTTTTTAGTTGTAGGTTTTCTTAAAGGTGTGAGATGAAAATGAGGTGTTGCTTATGCCTTTATATAGTGTAAAACAATCAAACCATAATGGTGCTAACATTTGATGCAATTTGCAAATGTTGAGAAAAAAATAGTGTAAAGCATGTCCGCAAAGTACTTTTATCAAGAATGTCATTTTATCATGACCGCAAAGTAATACCAACAAAACCATGATTGCAAAGTCATTAGCATTTGTGTCATTAGCTTGGCATTTGATGCACATTGCAAATGTTGACATTCTTATCAACGCCTTTTATCGTTGTCTTTTATCACCGATTTTCAATACATTGATGAAGCTTTTCAACAAGGGCATTTGTGTCACTGACTTTTCAATACATTCAATAATCAAAGTAAGAAGCTTTTCATTACATTCAAAAGTAAAGCTTTTCAATACATTCAAAAGTAAAGCTTTTCAATACATACATTCATCAAACTAAAAAGCTTTTATAATCATCAAGAAAAGCATTCCTAACAGTACAAAGATAACTCTAGATTGCATGCTAACTGTACACTTCAACACTTCAACTTCTTCTTCCAATCTCTTTTTTTTCAGCTCAAATTCCACAGCTTCCTTCTTCATTTGTTTTTCCACATCTGCCAATCTACCTTTGTAATGCTCAGTTGCAAAATCTGGATCCCACCAGTGAAAGAAATTACACTTCTTTCTTGCCTTATAGTTAGGACATCCAAGAAACCTCCTGCCTGGATTTTGTTCACCCAAGAAGTCCACTTACCACTAACATCACCACATTCGCACAACACACAAACACGATTCATCAAATTGTCTTTTCCCAACCCGCATTTCTTGATTCCAGTATACCCAATTTGATGAGTTTGATGAATTAGATGAGTTTGTCATGTTTTGATATTTGGAAACAAATTACTTTGCCCTAATTTAGTTTTTGGGAACACACCGTTTGCCCTAATTTAATTTTTGGGACAAATGTGTTTGACCTAATTTGATTCTAGGGAAGAAATAATTTTGGGGATAACGGTTATAAAAAAAAAAGTTTCAAATTTGGCCCTTCAAAATTTATAAATGTTTCAATGTAAAAATTGTTGACGGAAGTTAATGAAAATACCCAAATCCGCTAAAATTTTTGTTGGAAACCTTTTTATGCAAGAAAAAAAGTAGAATACCTTGATTGAAATGGACCATAACTTTGACTTTTGTGCCATGATACATAGAAGCTTGCATATTAACATAAATGGGCATACCCTCAAATAAGTAATCAAACCAGCGGACAAGAGATGCATCGACTTACATGGTTTGACCCAAACAACAAACCCAAGAACATATAAAATCCCTCTTGCTACAGACACGGCGTCCAGCAATGAATAAACTTATGTCGCCACGTACACTCGACCCCTACAAACGGTTAAACTAGGAACAAAAGACCTATCAAAATAAGAGTCAGTCACGCCTTTTACTCTTTTTAGGACGTCTAATTCATCATTTACATGCAAGTAGTTTCACAATTGCAGCAGTTACATCGATTTCGTCCAATCTAGACCAGATATGCTAACATTAACAAACTACTTTCAAAGACAAAGATGATTACAATTATAACATGATGAAAATTGCAAACCATTTAGTAATACGTGTACTTCAATAGTACCTAAAATTAAGATGGTGTAATCGGAATGATTAGGATTTGAGGGTTAATAGCGACTAAATGACGATTCTTGATCAATACAATTGGCTAACCCATAAAATCATTCATAAAAGTTCATTCAAACAGAATGATATTATCCTAAAAGACGAGAAATTACCTAAATTAACTAAACAAAGTTTTCAAAACAAGCTTGCATACCATAGACCGAAGACATATAAACAAACATGACCGTTAAAGACTCGATAAACAAGTCGACTAAGAAATCAATCAACTCCTAATCTAAAGATATGGGATTGTCGTGAGGTACCCTGGTGCTTTCTCCAGCAATTCAGTTGGGAAATTGTCTTTAAGAAACTGAACTCTAAACTCAATACTGCTACTTTCAGGACTACCTCCGTCAACTCAAACACACGCATCTCCAAATTTAAGATTGTTTTCTTTCACAAATTTCCCCATCCTTCGCTTCGAACCTTTTTTTATCTGCCTTACCAAAGTAATGCAGGTGCCACGACTTTCCTCCATAGATGATCTTGGCTGGGACCGTATCGATAGGAAGGTTTTCATGTAATCTACGAGGGATTACCTGTAATTGCATTGGATAAAAAAAGGGGAAATTAACTAATTGACTCTTTTGGGGTGCATGACCATTACAATCTATACCATCTAAAATATGTATATCTGGGGTCTAGACCATGAAATCATAATTTTGCAGTTCACCTAAAATTCTCAAATCGTCAAAAGCTTGATTATTTCTAAAATTCCTACTTAACTTCTCATAGTCTCACGCAAAAATCGTAAATTTCCAACAAAGTTTGCAAATTTATAAAATGCAAATGTCAAAATACTTCAAAACAATCGCAATATAGGTACTTTTTCAGAAATGATGTAGTTTTAATTTTTATAATGCTTTGTGTATTCGGATCTAGATCTGCATATACATGTTCAAAAGGTATAGAACTATAGATTGTAATGGTCTCCCACCTAAAACAGTCGACGAGGTAATCTTCCCTAACATAAACAATCATTATCAATGAATGTGAAAGTCAAACGAGAAACTTTTATGCAGAAGGTTAAATGAGGCTCGAAATATACCAGTACAGGACTGTTCTGTGCAAGATGTTGTCCTCAAGTGTCACACAGAAATATGGTTTCGTTGATAGTGGCCAAACATCAGCACCACGTTGCTGTGGAGGACCCTTATCCCTTGTATTTTGTCACTTGTATCGTCTGCTAGGATTTTCTTTTGGGTTCCAAAAGCCAACTAATGGATCCATGTGAACTGGATATTGTAAATATGACAGACTATAAGAATCAAATGAATAAATCAGTTTTCTTACGCTACTCTTTATTTGCGCCACAAATTCAGAATCTGAACAAGTTTTGTTCGTCAAACAGAACAAAACAAATTTTGGCACTTTAAATCACAGTAATCATTCCAACAGATAGTTAGTACTACTTTTTGACTCATGTCGAATAAAATATGTTGATACAGAGCTAAACAAAAACTTTATAAACATGCTACATTATTATAGTGGCAAAACTATGAAGGGTTTGTTTGGGAACAACTTATATGATCATTACCTTATAAAAACAGATGAGTAGTCGCGTGTTTGGCTAGGGACAAACTGATTATAATTACTTGATTATTCAGGATAAAGTATTTCACGGGGCATTTGGGATAACATATTTTAAGCCGTTCATCTGTAACAAGCAGTTTGACAGAAGCATGTATGTATTCCTATTAAAATAGCTAATAGGTTCTCATCTTATATGCGATTATAAAAAAACTACGCAGTTACATATGGCAATTCCAAACACCCTCTTAGTTTCAATAATCCGTTTCAAAGTTTCTTATTGACACTAATTATCGCATTTTGATAATCTGATCTTTTATATTCTAAGAGGGTGTTTGGGCTTGCTTATCTAAGTTCATGTATGCTTAATTCTGAACACTATGCATTTTTTGAGTTGGATAGAAGAGGGGTTTTTTGGGGGTGTTTGTTTAAGCTTATACGTGGGCATATGAGCATATTTGTTTTTTCGACTTTTGTTTCAAAAGCCCCAATTTTCCGGCTTATTTTGAGACTTATATAAGGTTATCATATCGTGATAAACATATATAAGCCCACAAGTCTCAAAATAAGCCGAAAAATTGGAGCTTATGAAATATAAGCCGAAAAACAAATAAGCTCATAAGTCACATATAAGCTGACACAAACACCACCTTGGTATTCTTTTTGTTTCAATGTATATACTTAACAATAAGCAAGTAAGCTGTTCAGTTCATGTCAAACGCTAGAAACTGCTTATCAGCTCAAAGAAGCCGATACGCGCAATCTCAAAACACCCTCTATCTAAGACTGCCTGTTTAATTATATATCCTCCTCTAAAATAACCTCTAATATCATAATAACTTACAAAATCAATCCTAAGTTCTCTCACTAATATAATTTACCAAACACCCACAAAGTCTACAATTACTTTTACTGAGCATATCATACCCGACCCGACCCGAAACTGGTTCCCAACCCATACCCATAAATGCATGAATCTGAAGCTGAAAATTAAAGTAACACATGCATATAACTTAATTAGGGTTTCGTACCTTTTAATTTTGCTTCCACTTAAGTTGCAGGTTATCTCCTTTCTTTTATACTGCCCCCATTTTTTTTCTTGGGTGTATCCGGTATGTTATGGTGTGTAAATAAATTTAAGAGAAAAGCAAAAATAAGCCAAATTTTTTTTTTAAGTCTCCTTTATAGTAAGTTTTAACCTAGTCTAAAATGGTAATAACCATTCGATTCATACCATTTAAATTCGCCATGTGTGTCCAAACGAACGACATTTTTACTTCTTTTTATTATTTGTGCTTTTTGACTTTCATTTGAACACGTGGCGAATTTTGGATGGAGATCTGGTCAGTGGTCATTACAGGCACGACCATTTTTTGACATTGAGTTAAAAGTGACTACAAAAGGACTTGAAAAGATTTTTACTTATTTTATTTTTCTAAATTTAAATTCTATGTTGTGTTAAAAGTTTGACTGACCGATCTTAACCTAATCCGAACATGTAGTTTCCACCAAGACCGTTTCGGGTTGAGTTATTTGGGTTAATAAATTTATTTGAGTTATTCGAGTCAAATAATTTTGGCTAACTGGTTCGGTCGACCGTTTGACTTCGAAAAAGGGTTTATGTTTTTTTTTTTTTTTTTTTTTTTTTTTTTTTAATTATGTATCTAGGTGCCTTTTGCCTTTGCCTTAGCTTAGCCCTGCGTGTTTGCCTTGCTTTCTTTGTTGCCTTGGGTTGCTTTTTGCCCTTCCTTTAGGTCCCGTGGGTTGTTCGCCTTATTTTGTTTTGCTCCTTAGGTTTTGCCTTTGCGTTTGGTTTTGTTTGGTTTGCTTTGTGCTTTTGTTTTGCGTTTGAGCGTGTTTTGTATGCCCTTTTAGCATGCTTGTTTCTTGTTGCCTTTATGCTTCCTTTTGCTCTCTCTTCTTCTTCTCACCCGCACGCACGTGCCTGGACGTCTCATTGGGCAGTCTCGCTTACTCCCGAGTTTATCCTTGGGGTAGGGGTAGATCTGTCTCATTCTACCTCCCCTATACCCTGCCTCGACGGGATTGGGTTTGTTGTTGTTGTTGTTGTTGTTGTTGTTGTATCTAAACTAATACAAGTACACAATTTTACGACCATTTTACTCATATTCAGGTTGACTCAAACCTCAATAGACCCGACCCGAATTCAAATAAAAACAAGTTTGGGTATGTTATTTTCAGGCCTGAGTCGGATTTGACCCGAACCGACCCGATTAACACCCCTAGCTATGAATAATATTTGGTTATCAACTTTATAAGCTGATAAGTTTCATTTCATATATTTCATATATACGAATATGCTCATAAGCCCAAGAAAATATGTTTGTGAATTTATCAACTTTTCAAAAAGCGCATAAACACATTAGATAAGCTTATACAAACATTCCCTTCAAAAAAGACACAAACTTTAACCGTAAAATGCAAAATCACATTATTGTCACACAAAAGAATGTTGTCATTTTAGGATCTAATAAACTGATATTGAAGATCGAACAAATATAATTCATTTGAATGTCATTTGGGCAAAAACAAACACTACAACATAATGCTTATAGTTCTATTTCTTCTTCATCTAATGCATCGACAAATTCCCTCCAAACAAAATGCAATCGTCTCGGGTGGGCAATAGTTAGCACAATCAGACCTTCGTTGACACTGACGTTCTTCATCATTTGGGACGACAACCGTTGTTTTACTCAAACTTTCAACATCACCGGCTCCAAATACTGCAAGTACAAAACAAACACGTTATTTTGAAACAAACAACGAACGCAATAAATTATAAAATGACTAGAGAGAATAACCGCAAGTGTTGAGCAACAACAATGTTGCGAGAAAAACAACTTTGAACAAAGTATTAGCCATATATCGATTGCTAAGTTGAAACAAATTGGTGTTATGAACTCAAAGGTACGACCACTACAAGGAATTTATAGCCATTAAATTACCTTTATGCTATAGGAAACAGTGGTTTAAATTAATATTAACTTAAAGTTCTTTTTCATAAATAGTATGTGCATTTAGTTCTTTTTCTTTATTGTCTTTAGGCATTGATCATTTTAGCATATTTTTATTGTGTGTGTAGAACCAAATGAACACCAACTTATAGTTTCATTTTATTCAATTTTATTAGAAAATTTTTATTTTATTTGAATTATCAATGTAATATTTTCAGTTAGTAATAAAATTTTAATTTTAGTGTTTAAATAGATGAAAATGAAATGAAAACAATAAATAAAAGCGATTTTTCTAACTTTGCCTTAAGAAGCGGTCAACCCTAACGCACTAACGGCGTTAAAGGGAAATAACGCCCGTTAATGGCGTTGAACGTTGGAAGTGTGGCGTTAACACCGGCGTTGGTCTCTGAAGCGTTGCTCCACCAACGCCTGTTAGTGGGTTTAAAAATATATATATATATATATATATTCAAAAATTTCAATTCTAGTTCCTCAAACTGCTATTATCCATTAGATTTCAAAAATTTCAAAATAGTCCCTAACGCTAGTTTTTACACAAAAAAAAAAAAAAAAAAAAAAATCATTTTTACTACTATAAATGCCCAACTAAAACTCTATTTTTTTTCACACTTCCTCTCACACTTTATATACTTCCACTCACACTTTCATAATTCAAAAATCAAATTGTTCACAATAGATCCAAATGAAGTTCGGTGATATTCCTCCGTCTTGGTCGACGTGAAGACCAAGAGGACTTCCAATTATAGCGTCCAGCGTCGAAAGTATCACCTTCAGCTGGAACAAGAAGAAGGTATTGAATCTCAACATCCTAGTCGTTCTCGTACCCATATATATATCGTGAACGTGAGCTTGCAGAGGAACGTCAAGAACGATTATTTCGCATAAGGTTGTAAGTATTCAAACCGAATTTTCGTGGGAGATTTAGATGAGCGGAAACTATTCTCGCAAATAGTTGAAGGTATTGAATCTTATACCGATAATATTCCGGATCATTTTACTTTCTTTATGCAAACATTCGATGCTTGTGGTCGAATGAGTATAAGTCTTTCTAATGAGTGTACGCCCGCCATACGCTAATTGGCGTACGGCACCTCACCCGATGCATTTGATTAATACTTGCAAATGGGTGTAGTACTTCAAAAGTATGTCTTGTTAATTTTAACAAATGTATTATTGATTTGTTTATCTTAGGAGTATTTAAGAAAACCAACATAGGCCGACATTCAAAAATTTATCAACAACATGAAGAAAACATGGATTTCTAAATGCTTGGTAGCATCGATCGTATGCACCGGAATGGAAAAATTGTCCGATGGCTTGGCAAGGGCATTTTGCTAGGGGTGATAAAAATACCCAACAATTATGCTTGTTGTTGCTTCTCAAGATTTATGGATCTGCATGCATTTTTGGGATGGTGGGGCAAAATAACGATATTAATGTTTTAGATAACTCTCAGTTATTCGACGACCATCTTGCCGATAATGCCCCAAGAGCACCTTATATGGTCAACGGAACTAGGTATGAACATAGGTATTACTGGCCGATGGAATTTATCCACAATGGGCAACTTTCGTCAAATCCTTCACGGCAACAACTGATGAAAAACATACGTACTTTAAAAGGAGACAAGAAAGTGCCCGAAAGGATATTGAACGTGCTTTTGGTGTTCTTCAAGGCCGTTGGGGTATACTACAACAATCGGCATGTCAATATGAAATTGCCACGATACGTAGAATCATGTATTGTTGCATTATTATGCATAACATGATTATAAAAGATCAAAATTTGCATTACGCGACTATAACGAATCGTGGGTGGATCCACAAGAAATTTGAGGCAACGAAGATGGGTCGAAAGATGTGATACTCACAATGAAGAGCAAAAGAAATACACGACCGTAAAAACGCATACCCAACTCCAACAGACCTTATGGAGCATGTTTGGTCAAGAATCTTGAACGACATGGACAAAAACAACAAGAGAGCAACGATGATGAATAAGTATTTGCTATGTCTTGTTTTTTTCGTTGTCATTTCCTTTATGTTGTAACGTTTAATTTGCGCGTGTTTTCTTAATTTGATGTATTTTTTTATTTGTTGTAATTTTTTTTCGATGTATTTTTTAATTTAGTATTGTAGTATGTTTTCAAATTTAATGTTAAGTTTAGTTTAATGAATGAAGTGTTTGTTTTAGTTTAGGGGTTGAAATTGAAAATATAAAATGTTATTGATGTTATTGGGATGTTATGGTTGTGGGTGTTTTTTGAGGATGTTAATGTTAAATGTTAAAGCTGATGTGGCGCTGACATGGACGGTGTTATTGGTGTTATAGTGTTATGATTGTTAATGCTCTAAGGGCACAAGTTAAGCACACTAAAAGGACACCGGATCGATAACGCCACTGGCGTCGTTCGGGGTCAAAGGAACTTCCTTTTCTTCGAGCAAGTTTTATAACACCCTAGGCGATGAACCTAATCGTTGTAGTGTAGTAATTAGGGTAAGCCACGGTATTGATATCGCTCTCTAGGGAATAGGAATGCTAGTAGGAGTTACTACGCTACGGTTAAGGTTGAGGAAGATTATTTTTTATCTTTTTATATTTTATGAAAAATGGAAAGGTACGAATCTCGGTATTGGATTTGGGGGTTGGTATTTCACCGATTACTCTACTATTATCTAATTATCTAAACTAAGGTTGTGAGTCTATGTCTAATTAATGTGTGTTCGTATGATAGTTTAAAGATGTGTTTACTTAGTTTGTATTACTCTTAATTATCTCCTATTGATGGTTGAGTGTCACGTCTTATTCCTAGTTGCGTTGTGTGTCTAAAGTTGTAGGGTATGCTTTTCTCCCTAACTCTTCGAACTTACCAAAGGGTCTTGTCTACAAACCCACAGAGATTATAGACTCCTACTCTAAGGCGCTCTTTGGATGGTTTAGCCTACAATCACCGTAATTATACTCTAAGGTTCACAAAGATGAATCAAACATTAGTACACAACGAATGACCTATTGCATTACTAGATCATTAATCAACTAAGATAAGAAACAACCAATCAATATTTAATAATTAAGTTTCATACTTCTAAGCAAACACACAAATAAATTAGCGGACATGGAGAACATGCAAGCATACACACAAATAATCAAAGACATAATTGAATTAATGAAGTAAAGACTTATCTTGGTGTAAGATAGGGTTTAAAACCCTAAAATCTTGTACAAGACACCTTAGGTTCGGTTTTAGGTTTTACTCCAAAGACTCTCCACCCAAAGCGAAAAATTCGGATTCTATATAAGATTACAATTGCGACGGCGGCACCTTATGTTTAGTGACGCCGCCGTGTCGCCGCTCATTGTGGTTTCGTCTTGGCCACGTTAACCTTGCGACGACGTCACCTTATATCCGTGACGCCGTCCTCTTGACTTCCTCGACGTCTCGATTGCATCTAGGCCGTCGTGTCAAGAATTAGAAATTCCTGTATTAAAGAGTCGGTCACCTCAAGTATTTGTATTCGTTAGAAAGCTCGTAGTCGTAGTTATTTTAAGTTAAGTAGTATTTAATTGGCAACACCGTGGAGGACGGACGGTCTTTACCCACTGTATGCTCGCCTCCAGCCCAAAGTGTGGCGTTTATGTATGACTATAATACTCTCTACCTCCCAGTGTAGGAGTTGGAGCTCATAATAATATGATTCACTTTCTCTCACTAAGTTCCTAAACCTCTAACTTTTCTCTAGAATTCCATCTATGATACTTTGTGTTATGGTTTGATGTATGTGAAAAGTTATATCTTACAATTGGTATCAAGAGCCATGGTTAGATCATATCTGCACATCTTTGGATTTATAGTGGTTTTAGGTGGTTTTGAGTTTGAAAAAGTTTAGTGGTTTTTGCATCATTTGATTGATTTCTTGTGTTAAAGTTTGAATTTTGTTAGTACTTTTATGTTTAGAATCATCACAAGTGTTTAGGTTTTCATTTGGTAAGCTTGAATCATCTTGGTTGGGTTGTTTTTGGATTGAAAAGTGATGTTTATGTGGTTTTTCTAGCTAGCGAGTTAACTCACGGACTACATTCTTCATAGCGACTTGCTGTACAAATTTCTAGCGAGTTACAGTTTTAGACCTAGCGACTTAGATCTAGCGGTTTACAGTACAAGTAGTGGACTCTCCACTACGTAGCGACTGGTGGTAGCGACTTGGTGCAGAGTGAGTTGCTCTTTAGCGACTTGCATCTTTAGCGACTTGAGTAGCGAATGTCGCCAAAATTTTGCTAGCGACTTGAGGCTTAGCGAGTTACTACTTAGCGACTTGCATTTGTCTAGCGACTTGGGACCAGAGCGACTTAGTGGTGTAGCTTAATTAAGTGTTAGCGACTTGGTGCATTATCTTCTAGCGACTTGGGACTTTAGCGACTGGGAGTGTAGTAATTAGGTGACTTAGCGACTTGGTTCAAGGGTTATAGCGACTTGGTTGATTTTACGAAGAGGTTTGACCAAAGTTGACTTTTACGTCAAAACTTCAAACGGCCATAACTTTTGATCCAGAATCTGTTTCAATGAAATACCGTCAAACGACCGGAACGACTGAATATTGTGGAGTTTCACCACGATGTCGTGAAACGAATTTTTCGAGGCCCAAATCCTCCGAAAGGAAGTTATTGAGATTTTAAGTTTTTAGACCTAAAAATTCTCCGTAAAACGCAGCATCAACCAATCCAAATCTCAACCAATCAACATTTCACCTTTCCTACGAACAATCTAAAGTCCTATCACATAATCGTTTTCATTGTATCATTCCATCGGTCATCTTAACACCCTCTCGGTCATTGCTTAACGGTTTCGCCTTGATTTTAGTAAAATCCCGCAAAGATTCTATTTCTCGGTTTAAATCATAGACGTAAAATCCCGCATCCTTCCACATCATGTCTTACTCCATCGACCCGGTGATTTGAAGTGCTTAAAGCGTATGATGTTGTGGACAACAATGATAATGTATGCTACAACGAACGATTAAAGATGATTGAATTAAGCAATGAGGATGTGAGATCTCCGTGTTCGTAATCTAATGAGAAGAATTGCACCGGTCCAAGCTACGAATGCCATGCAAATGAAATGCAGATTGAGCCCTATCAACTACTTCATCCGCACTCATACAGCTTGTTATCCATAGCCGGGATCGAACATGTAGTGCTCTTTTCCGCCAGACTTACCTACATTGACAAGAAGCTTTTGTTGAACTTAGAGCATTTAAAGTCGCAACTTACCAATGAAGAAGTTCAAAAGGATGGCTCCAGTCGACTCTTCAAGTAATCTACAAACAATTTGACCATTCATCGGTGGGAATATTCAGATTCGATCAACACTTGACTGAATTTCCTTCAAAAACATCACGGAATGGAAATTCGAGAATTCATTGAGACATTTATCCAACTCATGGATAATGTGAAAAGTACATTGAGGAAACCGCATAAAAGGATGAAAAGTGAATGAGTGTCGGTGCAGTTGAAAGATTGTTGTGATAAGTTGGGTAATGTATCCGTGGAAGAATCGGTGTTCTTTGAATGCGAATGTTAGAGAAAACAAATAATGATGAGTCGGACAATGCTAAAATAGAATCTTCATGCTCATGTTCACAAGAGAGCGAGGTGCACCACCACAACCCGTGCAAGCTAATGTAAAGGAACGCCCATGGAAGCTTCGGATGTACCTAAGATAGAGATGCACCGCCACAACCCGTGTAACGTTAATGCAGAGGAAAGTTGCATGAAAGTTTCGCAGTACCTAGGTATGCATCTTCTTCTCAAAATGATGATTATGAATTGCATGAGTACACCGTGCATTTGTGCTCTGATGATTCCTTGACCACCGAACTCAATACCTATAAGGATCAAGTTGCCATATCTGAGCAGTGCTAAGTTTGAACTTACCACTCGTGAGCGGTGAGATGGATATCCAAATGCATACAATTATTAGAAAAGAAATTTTAGAAGAAGTATTAAAACAAGAGTTAAAATCCTTACAAGAAAAGCTTTTCAAAACCGCTAAGCAAAACACGAACTTCAAGAAAATGTTAAAATGCTTAGCAAGAATTCAAGGCTAAGGAATCAAAACTTTGAATGATTTTTCCAATCTAAAAATTTGAAAAACAAGCTTGAAAATAAGTTGTACGCATAAGAATACCATTCAAACCGCTCACATGATCACTAAGCATCGAGTCTTAGCGATAAGCATAGCATTCCCCTTGTTGAGGAACCAAATCCAGAGGTAATTAAAAGGCTAGAAATGCTCATAAGGTGCTTTATGATGGTAATGAAATCCTTAAGCCTAAGCGTAAACCTAGTTGCGTTGAGTGCACCGAGGAAGATAAGAAACTGATGAAGTCACTAGGAGAGAAATGAATAAGAAGTTAGAAGATCCCGAGTGTAAAAGAATAACATAACGATTAAACCCCATAATTACACTAAAGAAAATTGGATCTCCTTGAACAAGTTTAAGCCTCGGACTTATTAACCCCGAACAAGTGTTCGGAAAAGGATTTAGATAAGCAAAAGCGAGAATCTTGTTGTAACGAACCCTCCCTTAGGAAAATGCCTAGAGCGACGTGTATCCTCCGAATACACCAATGCATTTAGTTCCTAGAACTATTGCCACTAAGAGCAAGACCTTAATCACCAATATGTTATTCTTCAACATTTGTCGATTTTGAGAAAACTTGTAAGAAAAGGATCACACCCATCGATAATCAAGGGGGAAAGGGTTTTGAGCAAACAAAAGAATGCTATCTAATGAGGTCATGCCTTTCTTTAAACTACTAAAAGATCATTTTGAGAGTCTTAAAAGGGATAAAATCGGATATTAAAGAAATGGAAAAGGAATTTGATGCAATGATTGTTGAGGTCATGATTATGAGAGAATTAAAATATAATGAGATTGAGAGGAAGAACTTGCATACACCGAATGAGAATCGATTTATGAATGTATTGCTCAAGATGTGTTTTCATCGCTACAAATTGTTCCATTAATGCTTCTCAATTTCATGAATTATCTGTTGCTCGAAAGTCTCCCATGATCGTGTCATTGAGCTTGAAACAACAAATTCAAAATTGCATGAGAAAATAGAACATGATGATCATGAGAACTTGGTCGAACATTATTCTAAATTAGAAGTTGAACATCTTGCTTTGCAATTAAAACATCAACATCTCAAAGAAAATGTTAAAACCTCAAATATCAAGACATCCTCCGATGCTCCGAGTTTGATGCGCTTTTGAAATTAGCAAACGTGATGAACAAATTCGAGCTCATTGCCACACGATCAAAAGATTGAAAGCCCAAATTTCACAACCGAAAGGTGAAAAGAAGGATGATCGTTCCCATATGCCTCCACCTTTAGATTCTCGAATTTCCAACTTCAAAACATAATTGATAACTTGCAAAAGGAAAATGATTGTTTTAAAGTCGAAATTTCAAAGGTTAATGATCAAAACAAAGAGTTATGTGATTCATTTAAAGTTAATCATGATAAACAAATTGAAAAGATAACTTCTTTACTTAACAATATTGAGAATCAAGCGTGAGGTGAAAGGAAAGTTGCCAATCCCCAATTGCAAATACTGCTCCTAAGGTTTCGACAGATAAATATGCTATCGATATGTTATATATTCCTCCTACCATTAGGAATAATGAACTTGCACATAAAGCATATCTCTCATACCTTAAGGAAAGTTTGAAGGGTCTCCGTGAGATTGTTGAAGATGAAAGATTAGAAAACCTTTTGATAGTACTATAGCCTATGCCCGCATGGATGCCAAACGATCTCGTGAACTCTTAGAGTATGTAATTGTCACAAGTCCGAAATCTAACAATAGGCTAGATAGAATAGTTGTGCCTTGTTCTATGCCTAAAGCCAAGCATGTGACTCTTGATATGCCTTGTTCCATGTCGAAATTCAAGCAAGCAACCTTGATGTGCCTCCTAGAATTTCGCGATCCCAAAGACTTCTAGACCGGAATGAAGAAAGTAGTGAAGCCATGTAATGTTCCCATCGTTATTTCTACAGATGTTAAGATTGACACTAAAGAAGCGGTCAAAACCTAGAAGCAATGCAAAGAAGGATAGGATTACTTAAACTAAAAGTGATCATGATAAGGAAGTAAAAGAACACCATAGGGACAAGAAGTTTGATTTGAACAAAAAGAATCGTGTTAGTTCTAGTATTAGCTCTAAGCTTATCAAATTAATTCGAGGCCTTATGCTATCCGCAAAACATGTAAAAATGTTTATTTTCCGTAATCATGATAAATGTGATGTGTTATTTACGAGATCTAAGAATCATACCCCGCTTAAGAAAGTTTGGAAAGAAAAACAGACATAACTCGAAACCCTCGGGGAAGGTTTTTACCAATGTAGGATTTCGGGAAGCCAACAGTCGAATGTTCACGAATGGCAAACCTTGCTCTTTAACTAGATCCACTATGCCGAGAATAGTGCTGCTAAGGTTTGGAAGCCAACGGTAGAATAATCCCATTAAGCACAATATGTCATTTGACTAAGTCCGATGCCTCTACTAGTTCAGCTCCTAGGGATAATGCCATTGCATCTAGGGTTTCTCACGATTCAAAGACCGTTTGTGCTAACCAAAAGGAACCCATCAACACGTGGGGATCCAATGTTTCCAATTCCGTCTTCGTTCGTTGTCCAAAGCAGTCGTATAAATCGTCCCTTGGTATTTGGATTCGGGCTCTAAACATATGATTGGGCTCTAACAATGACGTCTGCTCAAACCGGCTCAGCCTCGTACTTCATCATTATGGTGTCTGCAGATAACACTTCAGCCCCGCTCTTCCAAGAAAAGAAAAGTGTACGCCTTCTCAGGCGCTTTTATCTTACGCTAAAGAGAAATTCTCTCATGAATGGCCATACTCATCTACATTCTTCATCAACAAGCTTCATGTTTTCCACGCCATTCGCCATCAAGTGGATCTACGCTCATTGGTGTATACTCTTATTCTTTTGTTAAATCAAAAATGGCAACTTCCGATGCAATTTTTGAGGGGAGAAGAGTGAATATACTACATGATGATGGATCTTTGAATAATGGTTATACGACTTAATTTTTGATGATGATGAGTGTATATTCTTTTGATGAAGAGTGAATATACTAAGGATAACTAGGATTCATTGTTTTGATTTTTACTAAGGATAAATGGGAATCAACGTTTGGGATTCATTGTTTTTCAAAGATAGGTTTGATGAGTACTTTCAACCTTCGACTTAATGTTGATCATCCAAATCAAGCTCATGCTCGGTTTCTATTGATTCAACTGGTTCACCATCTAAGAAGTACTTTTGGAATTCTCAAGAAACCTTATCTCTAGCTATTTCACAAGGCGCTTATAATGACTATCATGATATTGTAAGTTGCACTATTGAATAATGATCGCTCTTTGGTATTCCCTGTGCCAAATCTTCACGGATTGTTGTTCATGGATAATGATCCGCTTTGGTATTCCTTTGCCAAATCTTTACGGATTATTGTTCCTCTCATCAGCACGCTTATAAATCAACCACATGAACATTAAGGAAAATGACTACCTCATTCGCTCAAGACATTTGTGGTGAATCTTCCAGATCGCCTCTACATGTATACCTTTAGGAAGAATGCATTAATGTCGAGATATCATTTGTTCGGTTCATTCGGTGGATCGACGACATCCGATTGTACGTTTATTCACGTGTTGGGCATTTGACACAAGCTGATTACTTGAGTTAATCAATTATCACTTATTTGAGATTGAAGTTAAAATTACAAAGGCAAGCTTAAGATGCAAATGCATGGAATTCTTCTTGATTTCAAGTTTGGTATATCGTGTTTCTTTATTAGTGGTCACTCAAATTGTCTCAGATGGGTTGATAAAGATAGTCGAGAGAGTTTCTATCGCAGTGGTCCTATGGCTCCGGACACCCAGTCAGACCCGCACTTCAAGACAGATCCCGTTAG